>BPLS01000166.1:719333-741274 GCA_019656275.1 Rhododendron kiyosumense
AAATCACTTTCACTATTTTCACAATTTGAGGAAGTAACAAAACTCAACTTTCACTATTTTCAAAAACAAAAAATAGACTGCTCCGCTACAATTCTTTTGAGGTTTTTTTTTCATTTCATCATCCCCTCTCTCTCTCAAACCCAGACCATTGAAGATTCTCTCTCTCATGAATCTCTTTCTTGTACACAAGGTTCACCTGGACTCAGCATGATCAGAATTCATCCTCCCACCTTCTTGAAAAAATTCAACGATATTTCAGCTCCTTCTCTTCACACCTTGCTCTATCCTTCTTTCTACAGATAAGTTTTGTCTGTTGATTTTCACGTCATTTACCAATTTAATCGTTTCTTCTCCGTTTGGTGTATATACTTGGTTGCTGAGAAATTAAGGAGGAGAAAAAGAAAATCATAGGTTCGTCTCGATGAGAGGAACCGAAAAAGTAAAAAATTATCTTTTCTAAAAAATTGACCTTTTAAGCTTTTATTTGAATATTTTCCAAAATACTTGTGTAAAAGATATAATTTTTTACTTTTTCAATTTCTCTCGTCGAGACAAACCTATATCAAATAAAAATTACCGTAAAACTAACAAATGCCTAAAAAAAAAGAAAAAATTTAAATAAAGATAAAATCAGAGTGGAGCCCACAAGGCCGGAACGGCCCTCAGTCCGTATGGCACGTGGGTTGTAGAATCCTAAAAGAAGGCAAATTAAGGGGCAAGGATAGGAGAATTTTATTGCCAAAGGAGTTCTCCAGCAGCTGAGCAAACCTTATTTAAGGAGAGCAGCAGCAGGACCATCTCGGCCTACAGGCTATCACGCACCAGCAGTATTTCGGCTTATACGAGCAGCAGCGGCAAAGAAGAGTGACAGTGTTTTCTGATTTTTTTTTTTTTAAAAACAGGTTGATACAAACATGTTTTCTGCTTTCACTTTTTTTTTTAGGAAAAGTAAAAACTGATTGAAGCAAATAAAAAACAGAAAACAGAAAAGTGATAGTGTTACCAAACATAGCCGTAGTGTACAAGTGAGGAGTGGTTCCATCCAACTCTCTGTTGGATATTTGTTTTGTTCTTCTTTTATTTAACCTTGTAAGCATTGTGTGCTTCAATATTCTCCTCGTTGTACCCCTTTCGAGTTTTATAAAAAGTTTTATTTGCCGAGAAAAAAAAGACTAAAAAAAAAACCCAGTGGCCCCAAGGTAGTTAGTTGGGATAAGGTAGCTGAAAGTCATGGTTTGTTGAGTTGGGAATAGCAGCTCTAGACGTTCATATTTTTTTTTCTTCGTTTCGACGGTTAGGCGTTCGGACTAATTTACGTGTACTTCAACTATTTCCTTTTGCAGTCCGATCAATGATAGCTCATCTATATAACTATATTAGAATTAGAGGATTCACGAAAGATGTTTGTGAATCAACTGGACGAGCCCATTTCAACTTTGACTTGATAAGAGCATGTACACCAACACTAGGTAAAATACCTACTCAAAAAGGTATGATTTCTACTTTACCTATCCATTTTTTCCTTCCACACACAGCAGCTTCTCTATAATTTTGCCTCTATCAATTAAATATTACTACAAAATATTACAAACACAGTATATATATATTATATATATACGTTCATATATATTATATATACTGCAAACCTGAGATCGGGATCGAGGTCGCCGGAACCGGACGGTCCGGACCCAAGGCTTTCTCCGTTGAATGCTTGATTCCGGCGAACAGTAGAGACAGAAATCCAGCCTTTCTTTGTTCGAGAGAAACCCAAATCGCCGGATCTAGCTTTTCTTTGTTTCTTCGCCGGACCCAAATCGATTCCGGCGAGATAAACCCAGACCGCTGGACCTCCGTTGCAGTCAATCAGCCGTCAAAGAATGCACCGAACCGATGTATCTATTAATCTTGCAATTCAAAAATCTTTCTATGTTTTTCGAACAACTAATGTATGGTTTGTTGCATTTGCTGGTTTGCAATGTGAAAAGTCATCTGGTACCAGCCTTTCTTCGTTTGTGCAGAGTTGTTCTTCGTTGGAGAGAGAAAGGGGGGAGAAAAAGGAATAAAAAATTGGGTACCGATGAACAGTAACTCGGTATATTTGGAGAGGTTTTTTCACAAATGTAAAATACATTTGGGTTTACCTAGGCTGGTGCAAGCCTTCTTTTGTTCCTTTCCTAGCCAAAGTTGCTAAAAGAGCATGTATACCTAGGCTGGTGTACATGCCCTAAGATCAGCTAGCTAGGAAGCAAGGCAAATGGCTTGTCTTAATTTTTAGTTTAATTTTCTAATTAAGAAATTGTTCCACCGATCACAATCTTAAGTCGTTTGACCGCTTCGTAAATTGAAACTTTCTGCATATATTTTGCACAAGCCGGTTATTTGTCTTATCGCCGCAAGTTGCACTTTCTCGCTCCTTTTTGTCAATTCTCTCTTTTTTTTTTTTTTTTTGATAGACAACAAAATTTTATTGAGAAACTTGACAAGAGGTACATCAAGTTGGGGGAAGGGGAAGGAGAAGGGAAATCCAACACAAAGTTAGATGAACATCTGTTGGGACAAAACCCAAGATACCCAAAGGCAAACTAGCCTAGATAAAAATATTGAAGCTCAAAACAGCCATGGGCCAAGCCCAAACCAGTGGCCAAGCTCAAAAAAAACCTAAACCCTAAAAGACGAAAGCAGTGAACGGCCAACCATCAACCCCCGCCACCACCAACGCGCCACCACCATCGGACCTCAAACCCTCCACCACCTACGGAAGACCACCAAGCCGCCAACCACCAAAACCAAGAACACCTCCTCCTAACCCAAACCGAAACAGAACAAAGCCACCGCACCCCACAATAGCCACACCGCCGACCAACCTCCCAGGATCCACCATACCCCACCATGAAACCCAACTAGGATCGGAAAGCCACACCCAATGCCAGCCAACAACCCACGCCGTCAATTCTCCTTCTTGCAATTAGGAAAATAAAGTAATTAGGAATTAGCAGTTAAAGAACACAGGAGTAGACAACAACAAAAAAAAAAAAAAAGAAAGAGCTTGTGGATAAATAAATAAATAAAAAGCAAGACAATCTGTGCTTTTTGTATTTTTTGTTCACTTATCCGGAAAGTTATACTGTATTAAGAAAGTCATGAGAACTTATTCATAACTTTTTCAGTACGATTTATTTTCCCTCAAATTTCATCCTGAAAAAAAACACAAGATATCCTTATTTTTCAACTAATTTCATTTGCAATCCAACCATCATGCATATTTCAACTTTCCTGCAAACAAATTAATGAACACATACAGAAAAGATAACTTTTATTTTCCTCTTCAACTCACGTTAATTTCCCAGGACTATCTTTCTCACATACTTTTCATGCTAATTGAACCGAGCCTCAAATATCATCTCTTGGGATAATAAACTTCAAAAAAGGAACACAAGGGTTTTTTTTTTATTGGATAAAAATACTTTACTATAGGAAAAAGTTCAAACTAAAGATCTAACACTTTAGAGCATATATACTCAATATTTTTCAAGAGGTAAAGTTATTAAAAGCCAATCAATATTCCTTCTTTTTTACCCTTCGAACGAAACATAGCGAAAACAGAGTCTCATTTCATTTTTGTTTTGTTATTGTTTTATATGCATATGGAAGGATCTGTTGTCGAGTTGACAGTCTTAAAAAAAAACCCCTACGTTGTACAAGATTGAGACAAAGTTCTATACTTGATTTATATCGAGATGGTTCAATGGACAACTATTTAGACACCTAAAAAAACACTTCAAATCTCAATCACATAGTTCCCGATCAAATTTTGATGATCCGAACCGTTCAATGTATGCAGAATATGATTTTAAGAGTGTTCGCGAGAAATTAGTAAAAAAAAATAACCGGGAAGTGCTTGTTTTAAGCAGTTTTTAATTAAACCGTTCATTAAATCTAAACTAAAAACTGCTCAGATCAAACCCTTTTCGGTCTTTTTTTTTGGCTGATTTATAGCGGGTACCCTTAAAATCACGTTCTGATCACATTGAGCGGCTCGGATCATCAAAATTTGATCGGGAACTATGAGGTGTTTTTTTAGGTGTCTAAATAGTTGTCCATTGAACCGCTTCGGATTTATATATAGTCCATTCACTCCTAAACTTGTGTATTTCCATGCCACATCGTTGTTGTGGTCCTATATCAGTACCAAATGCTACTAAAGTTGAATACGTGAGTATTTTCTAATCATTTCTTCATTCATAGAACGTATCAGAGTAATTATTCAAAACATCCCAAACTTTAATTTAAAGTTATGAACACCACACACTCTCTCTCTCTCTCTCTCTCATTTAAATTGGAGACTTTATTGTCGGAGGGAGCTGAGCCACCCTAACATCATTTCTCTATCAGATCTATCCCGAAAACTCCTGAACTAGAGGGATGTGGCTGAGGAGGAGGTGGTGGTCATAGTGAAGAGAAGACGGAAGAGAATTTGGGTTAAAAATAAATATATATTTTGTTAGTGAAATGGGTACAAAACTTATGCCATCAACTCTGAGGACTTTAATTGGAACCCCTACAATATCCCAGAACTAGTCGCGGTGTACGTAAATTAGCCCGAAACAAACAAAATGAAAATGGGGATATCAAACAACCACTCAAAAACCGACGGATGTGATGCCAGCACCTACTCAAAACCGCACAGGTCCCCCGCATCACCGAATCCTAACCCATCTCCAACACGTTAACGAAAAGCAAACAAGGTGCTGACTCACTGCTTGGCCACCCTTAAAAAGAAGGCACCTCGCAGAGCTTTCTTCCTCCTTCCAAGCCTCCTTTTCTCCTCCTAGAAAATAAAATATCAATCAAAATATCTAACTTCAATCAGACGAATCGTCACACTGTTCAGATCTGAACCACCCCCCCTGCGCATCGAATTATCAGGTAATTCCCTGCTCCTTTTCTCGATTTCAATTTGTATTCGTTTTTTTGTTTTTTGTTTTTTTGAAGTCGTGTTCCGATTGCGTGATTTATAGGGTTTGGAATTTCATGCTTGGCGGAGGTTGAGGGATTTGATTTTTGGAAATTCGGAATTGTTTTGGGGAAATGGACGCGTCGTCGAGCCAGCCGGAGTTTGATTACTTGTTCAAGTTGTTGTTGATCGGAGACTCTGGCGTGGGGAAGAGTAGTCTCCTTCTGAGTTTCACGTCCGATACTTTTGAGGATCTCTCTCCTACCATTGGTGAGCATTGAATTTCCACACAAACCTTCTTGTGTTAATTCTTTCACGATTGGGTGTAGTTGAATTTGGATCGTTTCATCTCTGGATAGGCAATCATGACTCTAATCAGTGTAGTCAAGAGTTTAAAAGAAAAATTTCCGTTAATTGTCATGGTTATTGTCGGCTATCGATTGGGCTTATTTTCCAACTTCTGAATCTTTCATTTTCCCTCATTTGTTAACTGCTTGGAGTTTATTGCTCAATCCTAGGGTTCAAGTGTCCATGGCTTCCTGTTGGGGATTAGCATACTCTTTAATACTTGTAACATGTCGTGGGATCATAGCTTTGGCCCCGACATTGGTGGGATAGTCCCCCTGCAGATGAGGCAAGATTCCCCGAAGGATATTTGGAGTAGCTTATTATATGTATCCATAAAGAAATAATAATACACTCACCCTGTGATAATGCTTGTGGTGCTAAATATTCAACGAAGTTAAGTTGTGACATTTGCTTCTGCAGTAGGGTGTTTGCGGTTGCGATTGGTGTGGCTTTTGTGCAATTGGTGTGGTTTTTGTGCAATTATACCTGACTGTTGGAGAAAATTTGTAACCAAACCCAACTATTGGTGCCTATCTACAACCAGCCGCATTTACCAACCATAGAATAACTTTCAGTCTGGTTTGGTTTCACGTTTCGTAGACTATTCTTATCATCATAACTTATTTGAAGAAGGCATACATTATCGCATAAAAATCCAATAGAATCGTTAGCTTGTAACCTTAGGGCCATTTTCATTCTTATACATGTGTGAAGGAAAACCTGTCAAAAGTGATGAAGGATAACAACCCATTCATAATCAGCTGGAAGATGACAAATTTTAGGCTATGTAGCACGGATACAGACACGAGTACGGTCACAACGGGGACACAGCAAGTTTTTGTTAGGATTTTTAAATTATCCATATCTACAATATAACCTAAATATTTAGGTTAGGGCTCTTGTTGAATGCGTTATCTACTTACAATGTATGCCCATAAAATATACACATGTTTTATAGTACACTTTTGGCCCAATATCTTTGAAGTTATAAATATTTTCCCTCGGAAAAGCTTTTAAAATTTATAGTAGCCACCCATTGTGCCTCATGTGTGTCCTTGCCTTTTCCCTCCGACTCTCAATTGTGTGCCTGGTGTTTCCCACCATGGAAGATATTATAGTTTAACGGTCTAGCCGCATGGCATGTCCATGCTGTTTGTTGTGTACCCCCAGCGTGTCCAACACGGCTGCTGTGACCTAGGTGTGTCGGTGCTCCATAGATGCTAGGTAAGTGAATGGCACATTCTGACGGAGTCTGCATATCTTTTAGCTTCCTGTGATTATCATACTTTGTGAATAGCATATGAGCAACATAAAATCCAGCGCACATATATAAATGTGTGATGCTGATTCCTTTAAGTATAGCATAGATTCATGAGCTCACGAGCATAAACGGAACTGAACCCCTACTCTTTTCCATTTTGTGAACCAAGACCAAGTTGGTCTTGTGTGAAACCACACAGCTTGGTTCAGTCTCGACGGTTTCATACTTCGTGCGTTCTTTTTACAACCCTCCCGTGCTACACGGCATTATATGCCGCAATGGTTTTTTAATCCTCAGCTGCCTTTTTTCGTGCAATGGGTACTCTGTGACGTTAACAGTTTATCGTCGGTAAATCTTGGCATTGTCATTTGTTTTCCCTAATGGGCTTTGAAAATGGGAAATGTTCTCAATTCAACAAGAGGAGAGAGACGTTTTGCTTATTAAAAAGAGAGAGGATGGAGACAATAAATTTATTTTTAATGTAAAAATCAAGAAAGGATAGAGCATGCAAAGTAATTATAGCTCTTAGGTGGATTGTCAATGACTCGATATTAGTTTCTAATTGCCTTTCATATTATTAGTTTCTTTATAATGGGATAACTCTTAAGTTCATTTGCTGATTGTAATGCTTAAGTTCATGCTAAGTGTTCAATAATGAAAGTAGTGTTATGAAATCAATGGATAGCACATGACAAGAAATCACTAATCTTTGCGGGCTATGCTAAAAGATTAGATCATTGGGGTAGCTGTACAGAATTGTTCTTCTGATCAGTTGTGCATGATTTATCTTCATTTCATGTTTTGGCTAATTGATTCTCTTATTTTGTAGGGGTGGATTTTAAAGTAAAACATGTTACCATGGGGGGTAAAAAGTTGAAGCTTGCAATTTGGGACACAGGTAATGCTTCTCATAAGTCCTCTTCTACCAATCCTGGGGGAGAAATAGAAATAGGAAAAGAGAGAAAAAGCAAAGGAAAATTAAGGGGAAGATAGTTCCAAAATGAAACTGATGGCTTATTCAGACACGAACTCTTCTATGTGGTTTCTCTTCAGGAAATGTTACATTGTGCGCTTTTTTTTGAAGGATGCAAACATATTTGAATTGTTTTAGTTCTTTGTTTTCGGCATTTCTGTTGATCTGAATTTCATTCTACACTAGAAGGAGAAATAGGAGTTTATGAGTTTGTGTGAGTGTGGTGCCTGTATTGGTATGAAATGGATTTTTACTTATGTTTAGTCATGAGTATGATGTAGCTTTCGATGTTGAATACTTTTGAATAAGTTAATAAACTCATGAAAATGTATAATGCCACTAATATACTTATAAATTTGTTGCACATATCCGATTAACTAACTGCAAGTATTGAACCGTCTAAATTGGCTGCGATAATGAAAGTCTTAAGTTGTATTGCATGTAAGTTCACAAACCAGATGATTTTTTTTTTTAACAAAGCTTCATTTGAAGAAAGAGATGAGAAGAAGTATCGCTCGCCCGTGGGACATGATATTGCGCGGCAATTTGCATCTCAGGCATGGGTTATTAATTGATTGAAAGGAACTCTATACCGTATTGGGCTTGAGTATGTATGTTTGACCTTTTGGCAAGGACAACAAAGGCTTTGGATAAAGATTATGATTTTACTTGGATTAGGAATTTGAATTAATTTGGTGTGTAGTATCTTAGGATTCTACCTGTTCCTTAATCTCCATATTTCATTATTGGATTGTTCCTTTATTGCTTGCAATGGAAGTAGACAATGTAATAGGGTTTTTAGATTTATGATATGACAACTGAATATCAACTTATCCGGAAAAAAAATCCGGAAAAAAAAAAAGATATGAGAACTGCATATTGGACGTTGTTGGGGATCATCCTCTTTTCTCTTCCTCAGTGTTCTCTCTTCTGTGATTTTTTCAATCTTGTTCTTCTCTTGTTCCCCCATTTTCCTCCCCTCTCTTCTGGTTTTACGCCAGCTTTCCTTTGAGGCTCTCAACTGCAAGTCTACAAGAGACTTCATGGAGTTGTCTTGGAATACAGGAATGAAGATTGTGCCCGGATAAGATCTTGTCAACCTAATACCTTGAGAAGTGCCCGGATAAGATCTTGTCAATCTAATACCATGAGAATTGCTTCTTCATGGGAGTTACGTATTGTGTAAATTATACAATTTAACTGTACATTACTTCTGCTCAAGTAAACTGGGTCGGGTAAGTGGGAGGAACTAGAAACTTTGAAGGAAATACGTTTCTTGGCAACTGTAACCATTAGAGCAGATATTTGAGTGTTGTTGGATGGCCGTTAGGTTGTGGTTTTGATTAGTCTGGGCTTTCATGGTTTGTTGTTCAAGGGGAAGAGTGGGTTGGTGGGTTAAAGGTCAACTCTTCGTTGTTGCTCCAATGCAGTCTTTTAGATCTTAAAAATGTTTTATCTCCTTTTCTGTAGTCACCGTAGTGTATTCACAATTTAGTTCCCGTGGAGGCATACGTTTTTTACCTTGTGGAAACTATTCTAGGTTCCTGAGAGAGCATTTCCGCCTTTTATCGGGAGTCGAGGACTTTACTTGGCACTGTGGTGCAGGGGAAGAGAGAGGAGGAAAGAAATAGAGGGATTATGCATTTGCTTGTTACTATTACTGTTATAGTGTTATTACATGCTGTAAAATACTGAAGACATCAATTTCACCAAAACAAGGCTTCTTTGTTAGGATTCCTCCCTTGCTTTGGGTCCTCCTATTTTAGGTTAATGCTCAGCTTAATGCAAGAGTTCGATTTGATTCTTTTGCATTTGCATGTTGCAGTGTTTGATTCTCTGGATTTGACTACTGTTAAAAGGTTTTGTCTTGTATGCGAAAAGTTCTCTTATTTCTCATTCTGCAGCTGGACAGGAACGATTCAGGACATTAACCAGTTCATATTATAGAGGAGCTCAAGGAATAATAATGGGTAAGTTGTCTCCGTTTATTTCATATTTTGTCTGTATTTGTATCATTTCTTTTACGTCCCTCAAGTTGACACAAGCTGTTTGGTGGTGGTTTGAGAATCAGTTTTGCAGGATGCTATTCTGAATACAAGGAACTATTAGATTTCTGATGTTATTATTTTTCAGCAGAAATTATCTTCAAAAACTTGTGACCATCTCTTTAGGGTTTTGTAGAAAATGCTTGTCAACTATGAAGTTTTAGAAAAGCTTTATTATTCTAAAAACATCAACCAAACAGAAAAGCGGTGTTTTCTTTGATGACCAGTAGTGTAGCTTTCAATTGGCATAAATCTCCTCATGGCACTCGCGTTTTTGTTCGTCCTGAAATCCTGATTGACTTCTATTTGTCTGGATTCAAAGTGTCTTTATCTTTACTTAAGTTTAAGTTCTTATATATTTTTGTTTAAGGTAATCTTTAGTAATTTTATTGGTGTAGCGCACATGTATAGATTGATGTTGTTATTACCTGATCTATACAAGTGTTTTTTAGTTCTCTCTCCTAGATGCTGTCTCCTGTTCACATTTGCTATTGATTCTTTATATATAGTTATATACAGTAAACCTGATTGTGTGTGGATTTGGAACAGTTTATGACGTAACACGGCGAGAGACCTTTACAAATCTATCTGATGTGTGGGGTAAAGAAATTGATTTGTATTCAACAAATCAAGATTGCATCAAGATGCTTGTCGGCAACAAAGTTGACAAGGTATAAACCAAGTTTGTGCCAATAGTTAGGTGCTCCAGTGTTAATCTAGTTGTTCCTTTTAGAACTGGGTTCAGATTTGCTTTATGCCACAAATTTATCTATCCTTGTCTTAATGGAAAAAAAGTTTGTGATTTAAAGTCTTTCCTATTTCTTTGCCAGGAAAGTGAAAGGGTTGTTACTAAAAAGGAGGGAATTGACTTTGCTAGGGAGTACGGATGCCTTTTCATTGAATGTAGTGCAAAAACTCGGGTCAATGTGGAACAGTGCTTTGAGGAATTAGTTCTGAAGGTAAGCATAATATTAGCATCTTTTCTTGCATATTTTTTTGAAGTGTTGAATTATACCTTGTATATGAAGAAGCCTAAAGTTGTTACGTAGTCAAGTGGATATCTTGAAATGTTGCATAGGACCTGTATTTATCGGAAACCAAGCATTCCCCACATAGTCTTGTGGATGGTATTTTTGTTTGATGATATCGTCGATATGGAGTTTGATAGTATACTGTAATTATGGAAACTGCCAGGCATTTCTTAGGATATTATAGAATTATGACCTAAGGTACTCTGAGCACGGGCAAATGTTTGTATGAATGGGTTTCAGCATTGCTTAGTAAACTTGGGGTTACAATTGCCAAGTTCTCAGTTACATATATGTAAGAAATGTTTGTTAACGAGTGCCCTCCGCAAGGAACTGTGCCTTAAAGAATGGACAACAATATAAATGGTTATTATAAGCTTGTTTTTGTTAATTTAGTTAAATTGCTATCTAGTTATCCATTAACTTCACGATAATCAATTATGTTGTTAACATGATAACCTTGTTGACCTGCAGATTTTGGAAACACCAAGCCTCTTGGCCGAGGGCTCAACCGGTGGCAAAAGGAACATCTTCAAACAAAAACCTCCTGAGCCTGATGCTTCAACTAGTGCGTGTTGCTGAAGGTGACCATTATCCCTACACTCTGGCAATTCCCTTTGGCCCCATGTTATCCCTACACTTTGGCAATTCCCTTTGGCCCCATGTATTTTTTCGATTCACTTCCCCTGTTTGATCCCAAAACAATCTAATCTATCATGACACGAAATTATGTATTTAGTCCCAAATATGAAGGTTTGCTTACCTGTGCTTTTCTTCAATCTTGTCATTTCCTTTTACCTACTGTGGATAGCTTTCAAGGCGTTTACTCTACGATTTGTGGTGGTTTTCAATGAATATGGATGGGGCTTTCGACTACAGTGATTTATTGATTTCCCTAGAGTTGTATTTTATGTACCAAATAATAATATTGTGTTTTGAGCTTGTCTTATCCTCGACCTGGAAGAACCCAAGCATGTCTCGATTGGTAGGAATGGTGGTAGACATACCTCAGAAGCACCTTTTCACCAACATTTTCGTTTCTCCCAATTCTGCTTCATGCAAGGGTTATTAGGCTGCAAAAGAACTGCTTGTTAGTTGTCATCTTAAATCAAAGGATCTTTGAATCTAGGTACTCTCTGCAATACCAGTTGCGAAAACAAGCACGTCGTCTCTCTCTTGTCAGTCTGATCAAATGGATCAAGGGTGGTGGGTCACTGGGTGCTGCCGTGAACCACCGTGCTATGGAACAGCTCCCGTTCATCTTGGATTCTTCTCAAAAAACAAAAACCCAAAAAAAAAAATAAAAAAATTAGTTCATCTCGGGTTTACAATCATAACCCAAACCAGTGGAACTTTTAAAGAAGACTATATCAGCAAAAGTAAATTCAATCAAATATTGATAAGTTGCTGAAGAAGTTGAACTTCATTATGTGAAGTGTATTTCAAATTATTGTAAACTTAGAACTGGTTATTATTTCAAATTATTTTAAACTAAACTGTTTATTTTATAGTCCACAGTAGTACAACACTTGGTAGAAGGATGTTTCTACACTAGATTTTATTGCGACTGCTTTTGTGGTTCTACCGTTCTATTATATTGAAAAAGAACAATGACTCTAAGGTGCAAAATGCAAAGTTCCCTTCACCCAAAAAAAAAAGAACTTGCACTCACCTGTCTTCAACCACGTCGCTGCCCGTCCGTTGGATACCACCACAGTCACACCACCTCTCTGCCTTCACCCCAACCTCTTGTTATGGTTGTTGCCCCTCTTCCAATCCTCCCCGCCACCGCTAACGGCTAACCCCTCCGGCCTCCCACAACCTCCTTGCCACCACCCACAGTTCTCATTCCCTTTGTCCCACTCACATACTCTCCTCTAGCGGCATATTCACAGCATGCCCACTGAGGCCTCTTCGACTAATATCAGTTTTACCCCTTGCCGTAACAGATCAAGACAATTTTTCCCTCCAGAAAAATTGTTGTGCCTGTCCCCTAAAATTACTTGTAGCTCCTATTTAAAGGGAAAAAAACCTTTGCGAAGAGGTCATCTATAGATTTGGTCTAATTTATCATTTGGTGATTTTTTTTTTTAATCAGCAATCATTTGCCGATTGCATTTTATGATCATATATAAGGTGTCATTAGTGTACTAATAGAGTACATGACAAGTGAAGTATCACTTTGTCATATAATACCCAAAATCTGGTGGACATAGGCACCATAACATTAGTGGTGTGATAGAAGAAAATGAAGAAGAGAAGAAGACAAAATGATTTAAAAACCCTCACCAAACAAGCCCTTAGAGAAAATGAGGAAAGAGTTGAGAAAATAATTAACAAGGAAAACATGAGAAAACTTTAAGGAAAATTCACTTGCCTAACACTTTAATTTGTCATTTTATCCACTCTTTCTTTCCGAACCAAACAACAAAAGAGAGTTATTTTTCGGGACAAAATTTTCTCTCTAATTTTCTCGCACTTTCCTTCTTCATTACTCCCTCCGTCCCATTTTGGTTATCCATTTTCGTTATTCGTGTCGTTCTTTAAACGCTTATATCTCCCAATCTATAATATTTTTTTATAATTTTGAAAAACTTTATATTATAGACCTAATCGAGAACTATCAAACAAAATTCATATTGTATATTTTTGGAAATTCATATTGAAAAATATAAGTGATTGAAAATTGATACGAATATCAAAAAATGAAAAAAATTAGGATAGAGGGGGTATTTTCCTTTCCTTTTCTTCCTCTCATTTTTTCACAAATTCCAAACAGGCCCTATAAAAAATTGCCTCTATTCCCTTTTTTCCCCAACTTCCAAACAAACCCTTGGGTTCGGATAGATGAACACCTGTCTCGTACCTATGGAAAAGAAAAGAAAGAAAAAGAGTAGAAAAAGTTTAGATTTTTTTTTCTACTGTTTATGAGCCTTTGTTTGATTTTTTTCTTTTATTTTTCCTCTCAAACCAAACAAAGGAAGAGGAAAACTTTTGATTTTCCTTTCCTTTCTTTTCTTTTCCACAGGCTCACAGCTACCAAATAAACCCAATGAAATCTAGAATTTTATTTGTTTGGAGAGAGACAAAAGAGGGGTGTTGTTAGAAGCTCCCCTCAACTCAACTGAACGGGGAGTTCCTTCATTAGCTCAATGATTTGAAATCTAGTCGGAAACCGGAGTGAAATCGACAAGGGATCGAACGTCGGCGGTTCAACCGGCGGCGTAAGAATTGAGTGAACCACAGCCGCAGGGGTTTTGTTACATAGATACAGTCTACAGACGGATATATTATATACACAACAACGTATACGAAAAGTGGAAATGCGGTGGTGAGCATGAACGTCGAAGATCCTCCCCCCTCCGCCTCCTCCTCTTCTACCTCTTCTTCTCCGCCCGATGTCCCGCCCTTCAACGTCGAGGTCTATCCACAACCAACGCCGCCTCCTGCGGCGGAGGAACCGCCACAGCATCAAGAACAGCCAGGGGTCCTAATTCAAGCTAGGGATCCCGATGCCCTCTTTAGCGGCGGCGGTATCAGGTCCTTGCCTCTCTCTCTCTCTCTCTCTCTCTCTCTCTCTCTCTCTCTCTATGCTTGTCTTTCTCTGTTCCTGGTAATATTCTCTGGATAGTGGCCTTATAATCGTTACTTGTTCATTTGGCAGAGGTAATTGTTCAGTTTAACACTCCGTTAGTCAATATGATGTTAGCTCCTGTTCTTTTGCACTCAAATTATTCTTACTAGTGTTTTAACTTCGGAATGGCTGAAGTTCGTTCGGGTTTAACCAGCTGAATTTAGCCCCGTTTAATGCTTACACACTCCCAATTGAGAGGTCAATGGTTAATTCTTTCCAAAGGCAGCGACCTACTTATTAGTTGTTGTGCACCACCTATTTTGAGGTTCTTTCTATTCTAGAGCTGGACTTTAGTGGTTGATATTGTTGTTGTAAAGATTGTGATGGTGTGTATTGTTGGACCTTTTTTTAGTGCTCGGTGCAAAGTTTGATCATTTGATGGAATTCTCTTGTACTTATACGTTCTCTCCTACCAATTCACCAACAAAAAGTTATTCATAAATTGGAGAATGAAGGTTGTTATGTAGCTTTGAGATTTATCACCATTTTATCGCCCGCATAGGGGCAAAGATATTAGTCACCATTTCACCAAATTCTTGTTCACGAAAGCTTTTCTGAAGATGTTACCAATCACAAGTGTCCAACTTCGGGATGACATAAAACGGTGATCAAGATGTAGTGACATGTACCATTTCTCTTAAGAGTACAAGTTTTAGTGTCCAGGAAAAGATTGACATGAAAAGTGCACTATAGAGAAGAAAATCGGGGAAGACGGTGAGATCTGGAATGCTTAGGTGATGTAGGGGGGTCTTATTATTATGACTAGGAAATAACAGGAAGAGTTGAAGAAGAGCATTTTACTACTTATATATATAAATAAAAGGAGATTTTTAGGGTTGCAATAGCTAGAGAGGTGATGTTAATCAGTTTGCACAATGAAGTTGTAGGAGAGAGTGATTGAACATCGCTTAAGAATGATAGCAACAATGTTAGAGAATTGTCATAGGTTTATGCTCGGTAGATAAATTGCCGATGTAATTTAATTACAAAGTTGAGTAATCAAAAACATTGAGAGAATAGTAGAGATCTTTGTATAGCTATTATAGGTTAGAACCTCATAGACTTGAACATGACTTATGATAGGGTGCCGAAAAGAATGATACAGTGGGTGCTGAAGAGACAGAGAGAGTGACCCTGGGGTACACCAATGTATAAAGATGTAATGGGGCTTTGAATTACTACATGGCATGCAACAAGTGAATTTTCAAGCAGTAGGATGACACCAAGGGCTATTTGTAGACACCCCAATTTGGGTTTTCAGATTAATTTACTTTTCTTTACGGTTTTTGATTCCCCAACGATGAAATGGATCAAGAACAGAATTGGGAATGATTGGGAGGGTGAACTTGATGTGTTTGAAAACCCTTAAACCTAGCTAAAACCCTACTGGTACGTGCTGGTTTGGAACCAGTGCGCGCTGGTCTAGAACTAGTGCGCGCGCAGGGGCAGAGGCACATGGGTACAAGGGAGGGTGGCCGACCCCATTGGCTGCCAAATTTTTGTAGGGATAGGTATAATTTTTACTAATTTGACCAAAAATGTGCATAGGAATAGGTATTTAGCTATTTTGACCCCACAAAAAATCTCGAAATTGGCCGAACTTGTTTTAAGTGTATAGAAATTCCAAACATTCTCTTCTTTTCAAGAGTTGATAGCGCTAGAAATGAGACTTATCATATATTATTTTTCAAATATAACAAGTCTTTTGGGGCCAATTATGAGGCAAAAATGAATTATTAGTGTATATCGATCTTATAATTAACCTTTTAATTTAGTTATTTTTGGATTGTGCGTAGAAAGAATATATTGCATATGAATCTAATTTTTGACCCAACTAACCAAAATTCCTGGCTCCGCCCTTGCTCGCACGGGTCAAATTGACAGGTGTTGGTCAATAGTCAAACTTTGATTGTTGACCGTCGCATGTTGGTTTGGACTCGCGCACGCCAGACCTGCGCGCGCTGGTCAATCCCCTGTCCCATCACCTTTTTACTAGCTACAGAAGCCATCATCAGGGGGCTTTTGGCCGGTGGAAGTTTCCGTTCTGCGCCTGCATCACCCTTGTGTCTCCTCTCTCACACCCCTTCCATCACCTTTATGGGAGGGGAGACTTAAGGGGCAAGCCCAACTAGCCCTTTGGTGGCTGGTTGCACCTCTCTCACCCCTCCTTTCTCCTATATATACCCCCCATGGTTAACCTTGCGAAGGGTGACAAAAAATCCTAGCCCGAAGTCACAAAACATAAGCAAAAACCCTAATACCAAGCAACAAGCTACCTAGTTCATTGCCTACTACCACTCAACAAGCATCAAACATCAACCATTCAAGCATCAAACACCAAGTTCAAACCCCTTTTCAAACTCAAACAAAGGTATAAGATTACTTTATGCCTTCTATTCTGACCCTGAGGGGGGTTGGTAGGGCCAAGGCTCCTGTCCTAGCCCTAAAGCTAGCAAGGTTACAAGAACCGTGTGGTCTTCACACCTACGCACGTCGGTCCTAGGCTCGCGTGCACCACTCTGTGGCTGCGCGCGCAGATCTACGTGGGGACTTATGTTTTTATTATCATGCACATCACTCGTGAGCATGTTAAAACCTGCTTTACTGTTTTCCTCTTGTAAAGAATGTTAGATGTTTTCAATATTCATATCTGTTGTGCTGGAATACCCCTGGGTTGCTTCTGAACATATCTCAGAGCCCAGGAATGCAACACCAAGCGCTGAAGTCCAGTCAGAATAGGCGCACGCGTGTCCATGACTAGCGTGCAAGTCCAAGCTGATCTCCAGTAGTTGGCATTGCATGGGTAACTTGGCCTTTGGCCATTGTTTTGTCCCCCACACTGTTTTTTTGGTGTTTTTCAATTATTATTCATTTGGCCTGTAACTATATGTCTTTTTGACGCAGCGTAAAAGCGAATAATAACTCACGCAATAAAGAACAACCAAAAGAACAAGAGATACTCTCTCTTCTCAAGCAAAGCTAGAATTTTTTATTAATCAACTGATTTGCCCTAAGGCTTACAGTGTTTATTTATAGGCTACTAGAACCTAAACATATTAGGAAATTAAAAAAAAGGCAATACTTCCTAACCAAACAAAACAATTACAAGAAAGAAGAAACTTCCTAATTAAAAGATACTAGCAAATCAAATCCTTCCTATCATGGAAATAAAAGCTACTAGCAAATCAAATCCTTCTTATCATGGAAAATCTATGAAGATTTAGAGGATTTCAAGAATATTTCAATTCTAGAAAAATCCACCGAAATCTTATTACTACTTTGCCCTTTGTCTCTCATGCTGATCCATGTATGCACATGCAATCAAGTCTGCATCACTTTTCTTTCCATATAAATTGCTTGGTTTGTCTTGGGTAAGTACTGGTCTTTCCAGAGCCCAGAGGAGGATTAAAACAAAATCTGCCCGAACAAGCTAGCTCGCGCGCGCCTATCTTAGGTTAGTGCGCGCAAGTCTGCTTACATGCAGTGATCTACATGGAGCAGATCAATGCATGCAAGTTTGTACTTGGGTACGCCAACCTCTTACAAGGTGCTGCGTTGGCTTATCCAGGCAAATTTTGGCCTTTATCCTATTTTTCGCTTATCATAAACATGCCATCCATGCTATCGATCACATCTTGCAAAACGTGTTACAGCTTTAATCCCCTTTAAACTGTTTTCCCGCCCTAATTGGCTAAAATTGACTAATAAAGAAGAATCTCAAACATTTTCGCAAAATGCCGAAGAAAAGATCAGTCTCCGGATTGCGTGGGAGGGGTGCCTTAAAACACTTCCCCTCTTGTAACCTAGCTCCCGAACCCAGATATGGTTATGACGGACCGGTGCCTTTACCTTTTCAAATTAAACAGCATAGCAAGCGTTTCGAATTCGATTCCTTGGATGTCGGACCTTCAAACCCAAGTGGCGACTCTGAATTAAGCGCTCGTCTATAAGTACTCATCGATCCGCCTTTTTAAGGGCATGTTGCCCACACTATTTTTGAGTTCTTATTTTTGCCCCTTAGTTTTTTTATTCTTTTGAATATATTGACTTGACACATTCATGATGTGGTTCCTTAATGTACATCATTCTCAGATTATAGTACCTTAGTAGATGAAATTAGGGAGGACTTAAGGATAAATTAAGCATTTTGGAAGAAGCATGGGAATCGGTTAAAACGTCTAACTTGAAACTAGTTGATGAAGAGTGGCAAGGTTGCCAAGCTTGTATACTAGTTTTGAAGTGATAATTAATCAATGTGGGACAAACTCTAACACTCTCCGGGCACAGGTAATACCTAGCTATGCTACTGCATTAAAGCATCCAACTCAAAGTAGGTTGATGTGGGTGGACATCGTCTAGACTCATATTCTAGTTTTCGAGGTGATTACTAACCCACGTGGGACCAGCTCTAACGGAATCAAAATGGTTTAAATATGTATGGATAAAACTAATTTATGGAACGTGTAATCATTGACTATACGAGTGAATTCATCTACTAAGCAAGTCTATAAGGTTCGGTGATTTAGTGAGCAAGTGAATTTCGAACTTGTCCAAGTAAAAAACCCTAGTGGATATGTTTGGTTTTGCTGCACATGCAACCATTTTTATGGTAAGAGACTATGATCCAATTACTTGATACAATTATCTGTTGAAAAGCCATGAGATACAAAAAGTGAAATTCTTTTTATCTAGGTTTAACAACTAGCAAAGATGGAGTTAGTGTAGATGATTTAACCTATAAAGTCAAAATAGCTTGGCTTAATGGGTGATTTGGCGTGCTTGCTAATGACAAATACCTATAAGATGGAAAAGAAAGTTGATAGAACGAGTACAAGGTTAGTAAGGCCATATGGGATCGGGTGTTGGGTATTAAGTTACCAATAGTCTCAAAAGCTTAAGCTGTTAGGAAATGGACCTAACAATGTATATCAAGCTATTCAACCCCTCCCTCCCGTGCGGTGCAACCCTGTTTTGCATGTGGAGATGCAAATTTTTCATAAACAAAACGAAAGAGAATACGAAGGGAGCAAATGCAAACAGACAGACTTGAACCCAAGACCTCTCACAACTTGAACTCTGATACCATGTTAAGTTACCAGTAATCCTAAAAGCTTAAGCTGTTAGGAAATGGACCCAATGTATATCAACTATTCAACATTGGGCTACTGAGAGGCCACTCATAAATGAAATGATTGTGTAGGAGAGATTGAATCAGGAATGTAAACATTCATGACTTTGTAGAGTAGCACTAATTTATTTGTAGAAAAAATTAAAAAAATAGACTAAAGTAGACTAAGGTGGTTTGCTAATGTACACCGAAGACCAGTGGATGCAGTCATAAAGAAAAGTGATGATTTTGCTTGTCGAATATTTGGGGGAAGGGAGAAAGACCTAATGGACATTGGATGCTGCGAATAAGATATGAATTAATTACATTTAGATTATGTAGAGATGTTGATAGAGTGGAATGGGGAAAAAGAATTCATGCAGTCTACTCCCACGAAAGGAGGAAATAAACCTTGGTTTGGTTTGGTTTAATGTGAGTGGATATGGAGATTTGAAAGCTCTAGTTTGATCCCACGGTGAAGACAAATAGTCATTTTTATGGTCCTAAAATTCCTTGAAGCGCTGATGTTTACTCGTTTCTCTTTCTTGTGTTGTAGCTGCCTCACTGGACACCGAAATTCAAGTTTCAGCTATGGATATTCCAGTTTCAAAGGCAAAAGATCCTCGATGGAGGATTTCTACGAGACAAGTATATCAGAAGTAGATGGTCAGATGGTTGCTTTCTTTGGTGTTTTTGATGGTACGTCACATTTTTAATCACCAAACCCTTGTAATATTTCTTTAAGTTGTTCTTTTATCAGATGCAAAGTTCACAATAATTAAGCTTAAACTTGTGTGATACTTTGTCACTGTCAAAGTGTCTTGTTAGAATCTTCTTCTTTTGATGTCCTTTTCTTATTTGTTTTTGGAATCACTGTGCTGGAATTAGGTCATGGTGGTTCAAGAACTGCTGAATATCTCAAGAACAACCTTTTCAAGAATTTAAGCAGCCATCCAGATTTTATTAAGGATACAAAGTCAGCAATCGGTATGCGTTTGGAGCTTCTTTTTTGTGTTTACTGACTCACTTACTCTATTCAAGTCTTCCTGTATCATTTAACAAAAGAATATTTGTTGCTGCAGTTGAGGCCTTTAGACAGACAGATGCTGATTACCTCAATGAAGCAAAAGGCCAGCAAAAAGATGCCGGTTCAACTGCATCAACAGCTGTATTAGTAGGGGATCGGCTGCTTGTAGCAAATGTGGGAGATTCCAGAGTAGTTGCTTGTAGAGCTGGTTCAGGTTGGTTGCTTTCAACGCGATTAACTGATATTCTGCAGAATAGGATTCATGGGTCATTTGAACGTGAAATTGTCAAAATCATATGGAAAGTGGGGGAAACATATAGATGACATAAATATGAAATTCATGATGTCGCTATTTCATTTCAGTAGGTGATTATGCAATTTATATATATATATATTTTTTTTGTCAAAACAATGTTATGAAGCATTCACCAATATTCCATTCTGTGCCGTGCAATACTCGGAATCACAGTTTGTTCCTCGAGTAAACACATCATCATTTGTTTTATTCTTTCCTATGATTATCTGTCAAAAGTGACTGTTCATCGGAACTGTTATATACTCACAAGTCCGATACCATTGATGTCCAATAACTTTGATAGCACATGTGGTTAATGACTTCAGTTCCCATCGTCGGTATTATGGATAATACTTTTTTACCAAAACCATAGGAAGTCCAAAATGATGATTGATGCTTTTCTATGTTGGGGGAGCATAGCACAATATGTTGGACACTTACATAACTACACATAAAGAAACATGGATGTGGAGGATAACTAACAATAACAACATTGTGGAGATGTAAGACCCTAAGGCCGGACAGAGCTCCCAAGGAACTCTAGTACCTTTCAAGAACTCAACACTAATATAATATATTCTTCAACACTTTCTTCTACATTCCTCCATTGATCAACATTCCTTTATACAGGGCACTCAGATACATCTTGGATTCTATGCATTAAATCGATACATGTATACTAACACACATGGAAGACACATGAACCTCCGCATACTCTGAACAGACACTAAAGTGACTCTTCACAACCCTAATACATGAACCATTTATTATCCAATGTATCTATCATACTTAATTAATTCTAAATTATCTCCAGTAGAAATAAGTTGGGGGAATGCAAGTAACCAAGTAATCAACCAATCTAACTCTTGTAGTTGGATGGGGAGGAGATAAAAATTTCAATTTGCGAGTGAATGAAACAATAACTGGGGTTGTTTAGAAATTAGGAGTTACCAAGGGCTTCTGACACCCATCAAGTTCATTAAGCCCATTATTTGTGTTTGCTTAAACAAGACTTTGTATGGAAGATTGACTTCGTAGCTTGTATGCATTGGTTCCTGGATATTCCTCATTTTCCTTCTAAATTCGTAAAGGTCTAGGGTCAGAAAACTTAGAATGAACCGGTTGTTGTAGCCCTGTTATATAAGTTGAAACACTCCTAGCCTCTTTTGTCAAAATTTCCCTCTTCATTTCAGAAATGTTTGGACTAGTTCTTGGGCTCGCTCTCTCTCTCTCTCTCTCTCTCTCTCTCTCTCTCTCTCTCTCTCTCTC
>BPLS01000166.1:748533-777910 GCA_019656275.1 Rhododendron kiyosumense
GGATCCATTTATTTAAAATCAAACTTGACCCGCCTATTAACCCAACAAGACGACACTTTAGACAAAAAAAAAAGACAATTGTTTGATACTTTTTCGTCTTTAGTTTTTTTTTTTTTTTGCTTTTGTCATAATTTTAAAAAAAATTTAAACTCCTTTCGTCGAGACGAATGATTAATCCAAAAAATATAACATAAATCAAACTAAAATTCAAAAAAGACGAACAAAGCAGACAAAACCAAAAAAAAAAAAGTTTACAAGAACCCGCTCTTAGTGCCAACTCAGGTTGCATTCTTGTGAACTTTTTTGTCCATAACTTTTTTTGGTATTTTTTATTTTTCATAACTGTTTGTTTAGCTTTTTGTTTTTTAGGATTAATTATTTGTCTCGACAAGAAGATCGGAAAAGTATAAAATTATGGACCAATGTTGAAAATATTAATGTAAAATGACACTTTAAACAAAAAAGACTGTTGTTTGATATATTTTTTCGTCTTTATTGAATTTTTTCCGTTTTTGGTCAAAATTTTGTACTTCTTAGATTCTTTTTGTCATGACAAATAATTAATCCAAAAATTTTCAGGCAAATCTAACAAAAATTTTAAAAAAACAAACAAAACATACAAAACGACAAAAGGAAAAAAAAGGGATTGGACCATTAATTCTTGTGGTGGGTGATGTCCAGGCCTATTGGGTCATTTACCCTGGCCCAGTTGAGACGCAATTAAGAGCCCGTTTCAGAAGGAAAAAAAGTCCTTATTTTTTAGGAAGGTAATTTCAAGTTCAAAAATTATGAATTTTTTGAAATTTAAAAATATACAATATGGATCTTATTTGAAATATTTTAATGAGATCTTTTATATGATGCAAAAAAAAATTAAAAAATTATTTTTCATTTACATTATTTTTGAGTTCAAAAATGTGAAATAAGCTGCTTATTTTTTAAAAAGGTTTCTGGAACGGGGTCTACCCATTAGTAAATGAGTTCGATGGGTTTGGACCCATTCTAACCCAGCTAACAAATGGGTTGAGTTGGATCTATATATTAGTGGGCGATAAATGGATTTGGATTCAATTTGCCACCCCTACCTAAATGGAATAGATTAGTTAAGGTACGCATAAGTTAGTCGGAACGCTCCGAAGCGTAAAAGAAAAAAGGGATGATCTTGAGTAGGACGGCATATGATTCAAGTCCATACGGGTACCACCACGGGCGGGCATAAGAGGTCACGGATTCGAGTCGTGCTAACGACGAACTTGGTCCTCTTGCAAAGCCTGGCTGTGGTCCACTAGTCTTTGGTGGAGTGGGTCCTTGGTGGAGTGGATGTTGCTAAGGCTCCTTGGTCCCTCCCTGGGCCGCCGTGGGTCTAGAGTCCTACGGTCAGTCGCTCCCCGCCTCCTCCACCCTTTTAGACTTGGAAAAAAAAAAAAAAAAAGTCTATACTTGTACATGCATGTGTATCTATAATATATATAACTCCCAAAGCATTCAAAGATATGATCAGCACGACAAAGTGGCGGTTAGAATACTGTTTCCTCCCGCGAAAAGCTTTTCATAAAAGCATTTGTTTATCAGAAAAGTTTGATTTCAGAACTGGAAAGGCAAAGTGAAGTCTCGTGGCAGTGAGTGCCTCTCAACAATCCCCCCACCACCTCTTCTCACACTTTCCCCACCTTTTTCATCTCTCTCTCTCTCTCTCTCTCTCTCTCTCTCTCTCTCTAAACTATCACTTCCCATTTCTGGGGAGGTCTTGTGGGAGAACAAGAAATGGTGAAAGAAACAGAGTACTATGATGTTCTTGGAGTTACCCCATCTGCTTCTGAGGAGGAAATCCGCAAGGCTTATTACTTGAAGGTATTTTCTTGGTCTGTTTTTTCTGAGAAATTCCAAGTTTGATCATAGGATTGATGTGGGTTTAACTCAAGGAATTTGACATTACTAGCAGATGGAAAAAGCTCAAATTTTTGGTGTGAAAGTATACGTGTGGATTCGACGTAGAGTTTGGGAGCTTTATCATGATGGGTATAATGGGGTTATGAAATCACTGTTTGATTGAAGCGATTCGAAATTCTTCGCGGTTAAAGACTTAGTTATAAAAATATCCCAACAATATGCAACTCTTCTGCCTTTAATCCGTCTTGCACTCCAGTTTCACAAGCCACCTACATCTGAGTCTCTTACGTTTTGCTAAAGTTGAACATGAAATCCCTTGATTTGAAGTCCACAACCACCCAAACGGAGCCTTAACGTATTGATGTTTGTTGATTTCTTGTTTTGTAGTATCTGTGGGACTATGCTGTATGTGTGTTGTATGAATCGAGATCCACTCAATGACTTCTATGTGGCCACACTTGCTTATAAATATGATTGTAAACGCGGGATTTCAGTAAATTTAGCAGGTTCGAGTGTGATTCTTTGCGGTTTCACCTTCTCAATCGGTGTCAGAGAGGACTTCAGGTTTTGCACCTTGTTTCGGGCTGAACTAGTGAGGGATTTAATAGCCCTACGGAATTAGTAGAGAATCAGCATTTTTCCAAATGTTGGGATGATCTCACGTTCTCAGCATCCTACTAAGCCTTTCTGTGATTGATTGCTTGACAAATGTGTAATCACTTTTTTATGGTTTACATCCGAACACGAAAAGTGCGAATCCAGCAAGATTTTTCATCTTTTCTGATGTTCTGAGCCCTGGATCAAAGAGGTCGATTTCTCTCCATGTGTACCCCAAATGGGTTGGATTGCTTGCTCTCATACCTAAAAATCTCCCTTCCTTGCTCCACTCCTCAAACTGAACCCAACATGTGGCGTCTCAGTCTCAAACCCATAACCAGCTCCATGATACCATTTGTTAGACTATTAGAGCCTTGCACTTCCAAACTCTCTCCTAGACCAATTACAAGGGCTTCAACTTTTGTGTTTGAGGCTCTGTGACGTGGATGAGTATCTTCTTGGTGTTGAAGTTATGGAAAATGCAAAAATAGCCCAGTGGGCTATCATTATGGTTTACAAAGTATATTGAAATGTGTAAAAGTTGTGTTGTAGGTTTTTTTTTCCTGTCTTTCTGTTGGCTTTTTGACAGCCCAGTGTTGTCTATAGAATGACCCTTAAGTTATATAGGAAGAATTATGTCAGAGCGATGGTGGTCAGAATGAATGTGCTGAATATGATTCATAGTTTTCTTGGTCTTTTAATGCTCAGTGTGGTACTTGTTTTTTTTTCTTGGCAAATTTAACATGTTCAATGATTTCATTGGTTTGTTGAGTTCAAGTGCATCCGAGTGGTAGAGGTGGGGATGTCACATACTTTATTGTGATATATGTTTTGCTTAGTTGAGCTAGATATACATGAATATCCTTATCTATCGTTATGTTGGGTTACCATCTATAGAAGTCTAGACATTAGCATTCAGCAATGGAGACTAAACTTGCATTTAAGTCGTTATTGTTTATCTACTAATTACCGGGACTTATATCGATGGTAATGAAGTGTTTTTTACTTACAACTATGGTCATGACATTTACGGAACCTTTGCATTATTTGAACAGGCCAGGCAAGTTCATCCGGATAAAAATCCTAACGACCCTCAAGCTGCAGAAAGATTTCAGGCAAGTCCACTGTTTCCTATTCATCGTTGTTTCATTTTCCTTCTTGTCCAGATTTCTCGAGAAAGTGTTTGGTTGTGAACTGAAGAATTCACAAACAATGAAACTATCCCTTAGTGTATCTTTTTCAAGATGCAGTGTGTGTGCTGGAAGGTGTCTTAATTAAGATTTTGGCGAATTGTACTTCCATATTTTACAATTTCTCCTTTATGATTAAGTGATTTTCAATGTCAGTAGGTACTGGGTGAAGCTTATCAGGTTTTGAGTGACCCGGGGCAAAGGGATGCCTATGATAGAAATGGAAAGCATTGCATATCTAGGTAAGCCTAGTCCATTTTTAAAATATTAATATGAAGGACACTATATGCATCAATTCCCATGTTCGCTCTTTAATTGCCATTTGGTTTGAGATTTGTGTCGATTTTGTTCAGTTTGCTATCCTTTACAGAAGCCACCATAAAGACACAAAAAGAAAAGGCAAAGAAGTGCCAAGAAACTTACTTCTTTTTTGGTAGTAATAGACCATTGGCTAAATATAAACCAGACAACAATTTTGAGGCTTTGCCTTGTTGGTTGTAACTTGTAAGTGCAAGGGTTTACAAATTTTGTATCTTGTCTTAAACGCAGCTATTTATTCTACTTACCACAGTAATCTAGTATGCTGGATCCAACTTTTGTGGACAAAAGTGATGAAGATTTCTGGAAGAGAGGAGGGCTTCCGCACTTTATGTCACGCCCTCGATTTTTAACATAAATATAAATGATTTCCATAAGTAAACTTCGCCATAATCCTTACGATAACCAAAATAATGTAGAATTCCCAAAATGTTACACCTTTGGCTCCGAGGCCCAAATTAACATAAATACTGAATATTCAAGGGTTAAGAATTACAGTACTCCGTAGTCAAAAGATTTACAAATAAAGTTACAAATATATCTTCAAAAGAGATTTACAAAGATGCCTAAGTAACTCTTCGATGTTGGCTTTCAAAACAATGATCACATCCAAGCACTCTAAGCATGCATGCTATTGCCCTGCGTTGGTACCTGAAAATGATAATAGGCTTGAGCTACACTAGCTCAGTAGGAAATTTTACGCTAGCATTATATGCAAGAGAAATGCAAGAATGATCACAAGGCAAGAATGAGATATAAAAACACGGTAAGCAATAACCAAGGTTTAACAGTCCAATGTACCCGATACGAAATTTGGTAAACCCCTCAACCTCCATTCATAACAATTTCCCATGTGTCCAATGTAACCTCACGTTATGTGTCATGAGCTGAAGCTCCTGCCGGGCTAATTATGGGACCCCGATATCCCCTGCCAAGCACCCACCTAGAAGGTTAGGCCTTGAGTGTTCAATATGAGCGTTAGCTCCTGCCAGGCTAATTATAGGACCCTGATATCCCCTGCCAGGCACCCACCCATCGATGGGCCCCGAATGTTCTCGTTGTGTCGGTCAATATCCAAGAATCTCGCACTCACATAAGGTGTCATTTCAATTCAATTCAATTCTAGCGAAGTTCATGCGTTAATCGATATCAAAATTTATCGAATAAGGACAAGGGATGCAAAGGACACACAACAAACTCAAGGAATAAGATTAACAATATTATGGAGTGATTTAGTGATGTCTATAACAAGTTAGAAATGATCGGGAGTCAAAACAATGGAGTTTGAAGCAAAGAACCATGGCTGGGATAAGCTACTGTTGTATAGATACTGCGAATTCCAGTATCTATACAACAGGGTCCAGGATCTATACAACAGGGGCTAAAAACGGTCCAGAGAGCATTGTATCGAGACTGATTAATTCAGTATCGATACGACAGTAGCTAAGAGCATTCCAGAGGTTCCTGTATCGATACTGAGCAGAGCAGTATCGATACAAACGGGTGTTCGCCCAGATTTTCTGCAGATTTCGGCGATTCCAACAACAACAACACCAACAACAACAACAACAACAACCAAAGACACGATTTAAGGCTAGAAAACACTTCTATTACATATATTGAGAGGTAGAATTCCTACCTCGAGGCCGAAGAACGAAACCCACGAAAATACGAGCCCTAGCTTTCCGAAAACCTTGATTCGAACGAAATACGACTCCTCCGAGCTCAAACCAACGTGATACGGACCACCTCACACGTAAAGGATGAAGGTTTGAAGGTTATTTTGGTGGGTTTTGAGAGAAATTTGGAGAGGGAGCAAGAGAGAGGGAGAGAGCTGGTAAGAGAGAGTGAAAGCCGGTGAGGGAGTGAGGGAGAAAATAATCTCCTACTCTCTCACCCTCCTATATATACCCACACATCCACAAATCACACTTGCACCCTTCAACTAATCATCTTATCGCATCAGCCCCAAATCATATAAACACAAATTATTTCATATTTCTCCATTTATAAACATTAAAATTAATCGAATTAAATACGGGCCTCTACACTTTATGTTATGATTCTATTACATCAATAACTATGCATGTAGGACATATACTATAAAGTCATCCCTTCTGCCTTTTTACTTATAATACTAGCTATTCGAGTTTTGTTACTCGCTACACAATATCCTCTTTCAGACGACTTCTTGCTTGTTAATGGCTTTTGTTTCCGTACATGCATGTGATATCTAAAGTCTTAGTTTTACTTCATATTTTTTCAGGGAGACCATGGTTGACCCTACTGCTGTCTTTGCTCTTCTTTTTGGAAGTGAACTGTTTGAGGACTATATTGGACATCTTGCTGTGGCAACAATGGCTTCCTCTGAGTTATCTGGTGAAATTGACAATCCTGAAAAAGTACATGATAAGTTGAAGGCAAGTATGTTCCAAATTTACCATGTATTGGAACTGTGATTGTCTTGTTTTTCCTCTTCTTTTTTGGTGGGTTAAATTGCCTTTGGAAGTAGGTAGTCTGAGTGAGAGTTTATGTCCAGCTCCAACCGAATATATTCGGAAGCAGTTATAAACAGCTTCATCTAAGTGTTTTAGCAGCCACCACTATTCCCAATTCTGAAAGAGTGGTTCACCCCCTTATCGAAAACGGGTTTGCCATTTATGTCAGGAACTTACTCATGATTATCTTGGTGAAAATTGACTTTTGTTTGATGTCTTTCGAGCAGCCCATCAGTTGAGAATCACCATGATTTATAGAAGTTATTATCTCATTTTATCTTGCCCCATTGATCTATTGTCAACTATGTGATGAAGGCTTTTCAAAAAGAACGAGAAGAAAAGCTTGCCAGAACTCTGAAAGGTTTGCTTCAGCAATATGTTCGAGGCGACAAACTTGGATTTGTGCGCTGTGCTGAATCTGAAGCAGAACGGCTCTCTCATGCAGGTTAATTAAGCAGTCCACTGCCAATTCATTTGTTGTTCTTTTTCACGTAAACTATAGTGTTATGGGCAACAATGAGCACTAGATGCCGGGACACACGTAATGTGTGTGCAAGTTGGATTTTGTCAAAATTTTCACAATTGGTTTTCGTTTAATGCTTGATCAATTTTCACAAATTTTGTACAAATCCGAGTTGAACACACATCGTGTGTGCCCCCGGCATCTAGTATTAACCTATTGTGATAGATAAACAACAATTTAACTCTCGTCATGCTTCTTAAACATGTAATATTTCTGAATTGTGATCAAAAGTTAGGGGAACACTCTCGACCACTAACTCAAATTCCCACCCATTGAATAACGCCTCAGTAGCAATTGTAATTTGTGAAGGCAAAAAAAGAAATGAAAACAATAAACGAAGGGGTAAGCATTGGATACTACTCCTACTTAAATGACAAAACCAAAAACATGCATGGTAAAGGAATGTAAAACAAAGGACGGATGTAAAGGAAAGTTAAAAAGGTCAGTGAAAAAGAAGAATACTGAAAAAGGAGAAGCCAATAGAAATTGAAAACAAAAAGCAAAGAGAGTAGGGGAGATACCTTGAATTAGGAGTCTAGGAGACTGCAAGTGCAGAAAGTGTGGAGAAAATGAGAAAACAGTGTACTTGGAGGAGAATGGAAGATGATGGGTGGCAGTTGAGAAAGTGAACATGGATTGTAGTTGATCAGAAAAAGGTTTTTACCTTTGTAACCTTAATTTTACATGGTAGTTATCTTTTCTGTCACATGTTAGAGGGGAAACGTGGGTAGGCAGCTGGGGGAGGTAATTTTACAATCTACCCCATCAGTTATTTCCCCACAGTTAATTACTATGTTGAGTTACGTTTTTTCTTTGGAGGGCATTTATCGAAAATGAAAATACATGACAGGGCAAGAAGGGAGACACCAAACTGGTGCTCTCCCTTTATATATTAGAATAGATAGATAGATATTAGAATAGATGTCTGTATGTGGAATCATTAGTTAGTAACTTCTCGTACTACCAGGTTCTACGGTTTCACACCAGAACTTATGTTGTCAGATAAAGAAGGTAACATTTTCCCTTCACATCCATGGACCTATATGAGAAATACACCCAGTTTGCTCCCCATGTGATTGGTATCTGCGATGGGTAGACTTTGGTACAGAACTAGACTTTGGCATTATATGTACAAAGTGGTTGCTCTGATGTTCAATCCATAATCTCAGGTTAATGGAGTTTAATCTTAGTGTGAAAATTCTTGGAAACAGTTGGTCAGGCTTGTTTGAAGCTTCCAGCTACCTTTTCCTGAATTGATAAGTACTTTTTCTATGTACTCATATCAATGCATAAATTGTCCTTCCCAAGTGTTTGAATTTATTGCCGTTCAAAAAAATTGTTGAATTGATTATGTTGTAAGCGAATTTCCAATTGTTGCAAACACAGCTTTTGGAGCTGATATTCTGCACACTATTGGCTATATATATGCAAGACAGGCAGCACAAGAGCTGGGAAAGAAAGCCAAATATCTTGGGGTGCCATTTGTGGCAGAATGGGTTCGAAATAAGGGACATTTCTGGAAATCACAGATCACTGCAGCAAAAGGTATAGACATAATCAAAGAGACCACCTTCGTTTATCAGTTTCCTCTTTGGAAGTTGTTTTCTTCAATTATCTTGAATTCTTTGGTGATAATGACTCCAGGAGCTTTTCAGTTGTTGCAACTACAAGAAGACACTCGTCGCCAGTTCAAAATGGATGGTAGTGGCCCCGAAAATGACCTTCAATCACATTTAAGGTCGAATAAGGATACGTTGATGAACTCATTATGGAAATTGAATGTAGTGGATATTGAAGTCACTCTTTTACATGTGTGCCAGATGGTGAGTTTTTATTTGTTTCATCTTCCATATGTAATCATTGTTCACGACATGGGCTTGCAATGTCTACTTCATCCGTAATTTGTTGTTCATTGGTTTAGGTTATGAATGGTTCAGTTTTACTTTTCACCATGGGCAAAATAAGAACACATTTTTATGCTTTACACTGAGGACCTATTATGCTTATGTGAACCATGCTCAAACTCAAGATTCTTGATTTGTTTGCAGGTGCTGCAAGAAAGTAATGTTAGGAGGGAAGTACTTAAGGCCCGTGCTATGGCCCTAAAACAATTAGGGAAAATATTTCAGGTACAATAGATGTAGCAATGAAGTTGCTTATGAATACAAGTAACTAGCCTACCAAAAAACGAAACCCTTTGACGAGTATGACTGGCTCGCATGAAAACATTTCACATCTTGTGTATGCTATAGTCTTCCGACTTTTATTCATGCTAAGTGCTAACCATGTAAATGAGGAATTTCCATGTCTCATGCATATCCTACTTTGCTATTGTTTGGTATTGCAAGTGGAGTACATTCACTAGATTTGGTAAATATGTTTATTTGCCTGATGAATTGCATTTATGAGAGTGATGATCCGAAGTTATCTGGTGGTGCTTTTGTTCTCTCAGAGGGAAAAGGATAAACAAAGGGGAGGAACATCAAAGAAGACAATTGGTTCTCACGTAAGCGATGATGAAAGTAATTCTGATAGCAGTGATGAAGAGGATTCCCCAAGACCGCTCAATTATCGAACTCCTATGATCACACAAGTAAGTTCATTGTTTCGTTGAATACATATGGTTAAATTTCTCCTAAAATCCTTCACAAGCCTTCATCGTAGGTCCCTCCTGATACTTGAATTCTGTCTGAGTTTCTGTCTTAATTACACAACAGATTTATTCCTCCCAATACCAACCCCTAATCAGCTTTAACTCCAGGGTGAAGGCTTAATTTTTTCCTACCAATTAACTTTGTTGTTGATCGACACGTTTAGGTTGAAACATTTTGCTCATTGGAGATTAACGTCTAACCTTGCACATTCCTCCTCTTTTGTCTACCTCCGGTGCTTTCTCATTTCGTGCTGAAGCGTTTTATTCATTATCGACATAGGATAGAGAAAAATCGGAAAGGAAAGGGATGAAAAACAGAATGTAAAATTTCTGACTTCATTTGTGGCCAACCAGAAGGCATAATGGAGTTAAAGTGGTTAAATTGCTACCCTGATTACTTCAGAACCAAAAAGCACATGAACCAAACTAGATTACTTCAGTAACTGTCTTGTTCTTTCTTTTTGAGATAGAAAAAAACATGCACCATAATATCACTCTTGCATTTCTCTTGTGGCAGGGCATTGGTAGACTCTTCAGGTGCCTCTGTAATCCAGCATTTGATGTGGATGATGATGAGATTGTGTACAAAAGCAAATCATAATTGTGAAACTCTTGCTAATACCGAAAGGCCATCTTGTTCAGCAAAAGATTGTTTTTAAGATGACATAAAAGAACAAGCTGAAACTATGAATTGTGTGTGTTCCCGCGTGCGCGCGTGTAGTTTGTTGGTGAACTTGCAATTGCTGCAGTATATCTCATACACAAGAAGATTGGTGAGTTTCACAGGTAATATACCAATTAGACTAAGCAAACATACTAGGTTATATGAACTCAAGTACAAGTAGACTGATTAGTTGCTTAATAAGTGTGACATGTGTCTAACTACGGACCTCCCTAAACCGTAAATCTTTGGATATGGGACATGGCAGTGTGTTGCATGGACACTTCGTGAACGTATAAACATGTGCATGAGCATACTATGTTTTGACCTAACATAGTAAATGAAATTCAATGGGAAAGGGGGTTTTCTATGTTCCAACCATGTGAGTAGATGTATTTGTCCTAAGAAACAAAGAAATTATCAACTACAATCAATAGATTACGAAAGGGTACCTGCATCCGAAACCGACACCTTAGGGAATGAAACGGTACCTGCATCCGAAACCAACACCTTAGGGAATGATTGTTTTACCTCCTACTACATAAATGTGATAGAAAATAGCAAACCCTCCATTTTTGTTGGGGAACGGCTCTTTTCATCATTTCTTCAACAATTAATAGAGCTGATAACATAAAGGCATGATTTTCTTGACTTAGATAATCTAATATAGATGTTTCTAACAACTGTTTTTAAGGCCGAATGAATGTCCATCTTTACTTTTCAGCTATGCTGTCAAAGTCGAGCTCCATAGGGGCATTATTTTTCTAATTTTTTACTCGGCGAAAGTCAATAGTGTTGGCTTTAGCTAGTGAAGTTTGAACCCCAATTAGATGCGTAAGAGTGCATCATGTCTACCATTGGGCTACCATTTTACTTGCCTCAATAGAGGCATTGTTGTCTGCACAACGTTTTCCTTTGCCACTTCAAACCAAACATAAAAATCTGAATCATTTTCTTTAATTTCCAATTTATCAGGTATCAAACGAAAAAAGGGGTATTTCCTTTGAATCCTCGCCTTTGCTTTCCATTTGTAAAACCCAAAATTTTTTAAGGATTTGGCTCCAGTGTAAAAAGGTTTTAGCGTTGGTTTAAAAACTAAGGAAGAACCAGCTAATCAAGAAAAAGTATCAACCCGCCCAAGAAACTTCAATGGCAAGGAAAGATTAAGCCATCTAATGCTTCACTGCCATTGCCTTCAAGTACACTGTTTGTATGTGCCAATGTAAGCTTCTTGGTAGGAACTTGTTTATGACACTAGCACAAGACATATTCATACACAAATATCGGACGCAGATCTCAACACAAACATCTCACGGGAGAAGAGAGTCTCAAACCAAGGTGTCTGTGCGCCGAAGTGTTGCAGCTCAAGGTAGAAAAGGTAAGCCAAGACAAAAGGTCAGAAAGAAGAGGAAACACACGCAGCCAAGATAAGCTAATATACAGTTTACAAGGTATAAACCCATTTAGAATACTAATGTCTTAAAAAGCCAGTCTCTGGAAACAGATACAACAGATGTCACAGTGTCATGGGTTCAACCCATAAAAGGGCACCACAGGTAGCCAGTACAAAGTGGTCTGCAGATTCAACAGCATCACACAACCATATCTACAGGAGCAATGGAACAGAAACTTACAGCCTGTGTTTAAATCATATGGATTCGTCTAGGGATTTAACAATGGGAAGAAAAATGATTGGAAAACCTAAACATAACTTCCTCATTTCCATCATTCTTGTCTTTGTTTTTAACCTCTTCCGTACCTCCATAAACCCCTCACCAAATTCACGATCCAACCACAGACTAAAGAGATTTTTACCGTGGGTACTCACAGCCTTAGTGAGCAGGATGAAGGAGTGCATTGGCCGCACGGTGGGCTTGGACACCAGAACAAGGACAATGCACAGACGTCAAGCTCAAGCAGCCGCTTATGATGAGAGAATGTCTTCCAGGGCAAGTGTGAAGCGCCGGGAAGGAGTCGCATACTGCCTGCACAGCTGGAGGAGTAAGGGCAGTGCACTGGCTTATGTTGAGGTTTATAAGCCCTTCTTCCTCCTCGCGCATGTTCTTCTTCACAGACTTCCATATTTCGTGTTTGTTGTTAACGCGGCTATGAGCCAGAGAATACATTGCTCTGTCTGTGATGTTTTGGCAGTAGTAGAGACCAAGGGTTCTGAGATGAAGGCAATTGTTTGCCAAAGCAATGACACTGTCATCTGCAACAAGATGAAAAGGAGTCAATCTTGCCCCTAAAAGTTTATTAGACAGAGATATACTCGAATTGTTCGTCATAATGGCAGGAAGTCAGAAGAACAGGTGGAACTGATGAGGCGAAACATGAAAATGACCATAAACACAACATGTGCATAAACATGGAGCTGTAACAAAAGACTCATGGAAGATATGGCGCACTTCCAACTAATTTACTCTTGATTATGTAGATTATTCTCTAGACATTATATCGATCATATTCATATCTACTATATTTAACTTCCTTAAGAGGTAAGGGTGATGCACAAACATTTGCAAGGAGGAGACGTGCCCATAAAAGCGTATCTAACACTTATTCAATGTGACCTAATTAGAAAACTCAAACTTATAGCATCGAACACTTTACGGACACTTCACCACACTTCTTGAACCCTCGAAAGTCTGAACACATCCTATAGAAGATGAATAAATCATGCATATTACAATGTTCTGAAATTGTTGTGCATTCTTTAAAATGCAATTGCTAAATAGATGATATCCTCAGTCATTACCTTCGAATAATATATTCAATCTATATGACATAGGATATACGTATATACAAACTCTTGGCTAGTACCACGCTTGCCATGCTGTATCGTGTCCTATATTTCATGAAAATAAACGTGCCGGCACGTCCATGTTGTGTGTCCCTATGTTTGTGCTACTTAGGATGTATAAAAAATCATTGTGATTGCATAAACAGCAATAATGACCTTGTGGAACAAAGTCAAACTTCCAACATTTGCCACAAGTCACGAAAAAGAATGTTAGCCTTTGCAAGCATTACACAGACGAACAAAAAGTGTACGATTTCTCAAAAGATCTACATGAATTCAAATAACTGTATCAGAACACAAATACCTATTGGATCTCACCAAAATGCCAAAAATGGTGATTCAAGAAGGCTTGCCACTGCAAATTGAGTCAACAGTCAACTAGAGATTATAACCTACATCAAAGCATGCTATAAAGCCTTTGGCTTTATCATATTCCTGTAATGGTTCTGTAGATAGACAGTAAAATCTAGACTGCCAAGCATGTGTCTGGAAAGGGGAAACCATGAGGTTGCAAAATATGGACATTGAACTGTCATTGGGGGACAAGAAGGGATAAATCTGCCGGAAAAGCAAAGACAGCTTCAGACTTAAGTGGGCCCTCTTGGCCTACCGCAACCTTTTTATTTTAGAGAATGCCCCTTTCTTTGATCCTAAGTAAAGTTAAGCAAAATCAACAAAGTGAACAGTCATTGAGAACTATAATGCGAAGGACCAATCTAGTGACAGTAAGAGAAAGAATAGCTCAAAGACTACTGTCCACAAGATAAACAGGACTTCACATTTGGTCAGGATAGAGGATATGCAAATTTCTTGGATGAAAGAAACTTTTCAAGTAAAGGGGGGGTTGAATTCAGTGATATATGACTAAGAACCAGCGATATTTCCTTCTGACATCTTTTGAAGTTATGAACAAAACAAGAGCGTGAGATACCTGTTATGAGAAGACAGCCACACAAATCTACGGCTCTCAGATCAGGGCATCCATACGCTAACCTCATTATCCCAGTATCACCAACCTTCTCACACCATCCCAGATTCAATGACTGCAACTCATTGCAGTTGTCACCAATAGCCTGCACACAATTGCTTAAAAACTTAGAAAATAGATCGTTGTCAGCCATAAGTGCATCACTGCATCTCCAACCTAGTTCTCCATTTTGGAGGCTCAAACTAGGATTGCTAATTGAAAAGTGAATTTAGAGACTTTTACTATTTATTCCAGCTCCAACCACACATCTCCATTTGCTTTCTCTATTTATTCAAAAATCAACTACTTCATCTTGAAAACCAACTATTTACCCACTTCCATCCAAAATTTTCTCCTAACCTTCAAAATATATTAACCGAAGAAGATTTCATACGAAATCCAAATCAATCTCTAATTTTTTAGAAAACATGTTTAATATTGGTCCCTTTCGCAAGTTATCATCGGCGTCTTCTCATATGTGTAAATCATATAAAAAGCAAATCTAAGTATGCAAGGAAAATCACCTAAATGTACATAGGATATTGTGGGTATTAAAACTTCAAATCAAAAGATAAAAGGGTAAAGTAGGAATTAAGAAAGTCTCAAAATCGGAGATTGATACTCCAAAAAACTTGAAGGGTCCCCAAATGAGGAGACTAAAATTCAAGTCTTCATTGTGGAGCTCCAAAATGGGGCACAGTTGAAGTGACTCCATACTCCATTGTGGAGTATGGTTGTAGTTGAAGTGGATTATGGTCGTAGTTGCTCTATAGATTCAATAGAAACGAGGGATAACAAGCTGTAACTCTTTCTTACTTTCAAGGCCTTGTCAGATGCAGCTTTAACGCATCCACAAAGATTCAAGTATTTTAGTTTTCTGCAAAAAGTAGCCAGATATGCAAGAGCCGTATCACTGAAGGCAGAACACCCACTAATGTTAAGTTTTGTGAGATTTTGACAACCATGAGCCACGGCAAACAGAGAGCTGTCACTAAGCTTGAAGCTCTTGCTGAGGTCCAGATCCTGGAGTTCATGGCAGTAACTTGCAATGACCTCAACCACGCTATCTTGAAGCTGAGGTTTATCCTGACGCAGAATCAGAGTCTGTAGTTTTGTGAATTTAGGAGCAAGGGAAAGAACCATGTTGTTCATGTTGTTCTTGCACCTGAAGAAAATCATGCCAGTAGTGAGAGATTAAGTAGGGCCCGGATGATGGCTCATCAAGGGGGAAACCAAGCATAACATCCCCTAAGACATAGTCATCAAGATAACACAAAAACATATAGCTGTTCATCCAACAGTAGACACATTCATGACCATCGCAATATAGAACAAGTCAGCATATATTTGATCCCTACAATGCCTTCGAGTACATATTGGACAATCAAAGACAATGTAGCTCCAGTGCTCATGGCTAATCAACACCACTCTGTTGATATATTGGATATTCACCAATGGATTGAGAGAGGTACAGATAAACATGTTTCTCCACAACAGGAAGATATGCATTTAGGATAATCGTCATATATATGCAAATCACGGGCAAATTCTAACAGTGGAGGAGTAGTTAGGAAGTATTAATGCCAACAGAGCAGTTTATGCACTATCCTCACCAGAAATTCAACAAAAATTACTACAATACTGTTAAATTTGCTTGGTTTGCTTTGCAGAACTGGAGATTTAAGTTAAAGAGGACTGAGTTTGTGATTGGAAAGGCCAAAACTTGTCTCGCAAAGAGTCAATTGGGCCCCTCCATGTTAAACCCTAACCACAGAATTTGAAAAGGAAAAATAACGCATACCGAGGGGGAGAGGGAGAGAAGATAAGGTCAAGCCCCCCTTGTAAAAATGGAATCACGTACTCAACTACTGATTCTACGCTTGGTAAGGGACACACCAAGTTAGTCAACATACTCATACAACAACAACAACATAACATAACTCATCTAGTCCCTGTTCATTCAGGGTATGGGCGGGGATGATTGGAAACAGACCTAAACTTTGGCAATATATGCACAAAATGGCTGCTCTCATAATATCACTGAAACAGTGGCCCCCCTAAACCTTCAAGAACCGATGAGCTACAGGGGACATTTTGCTGTAGAACCATGCCCCCGAATTAAAGCCAAATGACATCAGAAACGGCAGACCTAGAGACCCAAATCAATTTATGTGCACATTACCCTGCTTCCTTCATTGATATTCCAGAGCATCAGTATGCACATCAGTCAACATAATCATCCCAGTCAAAAAGTTCGAAATGAAGAGAGACTACTTTGGCTAAAAGATGGTAACCAAACAGGGTGAACATGTTTACAATACTCAATTGCAAAGGACGCAAATAGCATTAGAGAAAACATAATTTACACATATATACAGAGAAATTAGCTATCTTCTTCTCTTGATCTATGTTACATGGATTCATAACTACGTACTCATCTCCCCGACACAAATAGTTGGATACTTGAATATCCAACCAACAAGAACATATAGTGATTCTAGAATCCAAACACATTATACTTGATTATATAAAACCCACGAAATGCTCATTTGAAACTTGTGAACTTCCCCAGAAAGTAAAAGAGGTATATATATTAAGATATTTGACTAATTTACCATGTCCGACTGTCCTTGGAATAACAAGATGAACCTAACCGAACATCTGTACCAAGTCCAGATAACATAGCTGTTGATCAAGGGACTTAGAGCAGCCAGTGAAACAATACCAAATTGAACACCACAAGCAATAAGTAGAATATGATGCCACCATATAAATATTACTGGAACATAATTGCACAACAGACGCAGATAAAGAGAGACAACAATATGGTACCACGAGAGGGAGAGTTGAGTAAGTCCCCAGCAAATAGCATCTCTCCACCCACTACATACTCCCGAAGCAACGATAACCGTCCGATCATCAACAAGGGACACAATTCGCAACAACAGCTCCATGGGAATATCCTTCCACTCGGTGATCATCCCAGCACCTCCCATCTTGGTTCCCCCAATACCACCGTTACCACCGAACACCATCAGTTTATCAAAGCACAAGTCTAATTCCTCAGTCCTCAACCCCTCTCGCCCTACCATTTCTCCTTTCCACACATGTAAATACAGAATACCCAGTACCTCTGTTACCTCAAACTACAATCTAAATCGGCTTTCCTTTGTTTCTGTCACCAAAATTTAGAGAGAAAGTTAGAAAGAAATACAGGTGAGACATATTTTTGGTTCCCATCTAATAAAATGACAACAGAGCACAACAAAAATCCATCCATTATGGACCCCACCAAGGGCCTCATTTCAGAATCCATTCTTTTTGCAAGCCTGGTGTGCAAATAAATTGTACAAAATCAGCAAGCACAGTTTGGGAAAATTAAGGTTTTTGATATGAACAATAACCCATCAATTTCTTTCAACAAAATTTTGAGACTTAATCGATCAAGCTGATTTTTTGTATCATGATATATGCAAACGGGACCATGACAGGCTCCAACCATACAATCCCAAACACGAGAAATTATTCAATGTCCCAAGGCAAAGTTGAGCACAAATCTGAATCACGCATTGGTTTGGGGCCTGCACACTGGGGGTGGACCCACATAAATGTGTGGTCCAAATTTGCCCCATACAGAAAAGCACAAAACCCAAAACCCCACAAAACATCCCAAAGAATTTATATTGACATATATAAAATATCATATGCAAGCTCATGTAACAAGCACAACACCGAAAACCCAAGAAAACCAAAGAGAAGGACAAGAATTAGTAAAAAAAGCGAATTTTTTTTCTGACCCAGAAGATGATCGGAACAGTATTCCTTCTTATCATCAGGAGCACAGTCCACAAATATATACAGTCTGATACAATTACATAAGCACATCAATATACATAGATGCAGGCCAGAGAGAGAGAGAGAGAGAGAGAGAGAGAGAGAGGGTTTGGGGAATACCTTTGATGGGGTCGACGACTTGGTGATTGTGCAACTGTGAAAGCAAGCGTTTTTAAGGAGGAGAGAGAGAGAGAGAATTGAGGAGGGAAGAAACGTATTGGAAAAGTACTACTGGGAGACCCGCAGGAAGCCACGTGTGTGACGGGTGACGAGGGAAAATGCGGGGCCCAAGTAAAAGAGTGGGGTCGGTGATTTGATTTTGGTTTTGGGCATAAAATGAAAAAATTGAGAGGTGGGGAGGAAGCGTTTTATTATACGTTATACGGCTCCCTCCTATTCTTTTTGAAATCTAGTATTTTATTTTGGACTGTCTCTTAGTAAGTGTCTATTTTATAAAATTAGTGGATAAAAATTGGCACATTTTCTATTTTTCCCCTGAAAGTATATTCCATTTTGAAAAGTTAGTGAGTAAAAATGTAATGATGATATCTCCATAAAGGATAAATAGAAAAAGTTGAGGTAAAAATTGAAATGAAATATGTAATTATGATATTTTCTTAATAAATGGAGTTTGGCTTTGTTCGGTTCCCTTTTTAGTTTTAGTTTTAGTTTTGTTTCCAATCATTACCCTACTTCTTTCTCCAATCATTACCCTATTTTTTCAATTATTATTTTTTCATCTCTCTCTATTTCTCTCCAATCATTACCCCTATTTTCAATCATTACTCTATTTCTCTCTCCACCCACTACTAAAACTAAACTAAACTAAACTCCCAACCAAACACTACCAAAGCGAAACATTTAAAAAGAGACGGAAGGAGGAGTATTTTAGGAGTATTTTTTATGCTCATATGTTCTAATTAGTTTGTGTGCACATCGACTAATTTCAAAGTCTTGAATTTAATGATCAAACAAAGTTCCAGTGGCCCGAAGGTTTGGAATGTATTAATTTCTTTCTCATGCTCATTTAACCAAACCTCCCTTGATTGTGTGAAGGAAGCGTTGAGAAAGAACGACACATGAAATTGAAGAAAGTGGAATTTTTTTAAAAAAATAGTATTGATTTTAACACTTCACTTTTATATTTTCACACTTTAACTTTGTCTTTTAATAAAAAAATATACATTTTTAGCACTAAAAATCAAAATAAATAAGTAAAGTGTGCAGAAAAGGAGCATGAAAATCACTAAAAAAATTTGAAGAAAGTGCAATTAAAACTGAGAAAAGGAAATTGATTTAGGCCTTGTTCGTTTCACATTTTAGTTTTATTTTCTAATTATTATCCTATTTTTCTCCTCAATCATTATCATATTTCTCTAATTATTATTTTAATTTCTCTTTCTACTCATTGCCTCTCTTTCCAATTATTATCTTATTTTTCTCTTCACTCACTATCAAAATTAAAATATCCAAAATTAGTAAACCAACAAGGTTATTTTTCACTTTAGCTAGTAGGAGTACTTTTCTTTGCTAGTGTGAGTACAGTATTATTTTGACTCATTTTGATAGGAAATTAGGAACGGCAAATAAATAAAGATTTTTTTTGATCCGACAAATAAATAAAGATACGTCGGAAAGTACACTTGCTACTAATTGGAGCGGCAGTAAAAGATAAGTGGAAAATAAGAGAGGAGAGAGAAAGAGGGGCTCGAGAAGATTCCAAAACGTTTTTTTTGTCATTAAACGAAGCCGCACCAAAAGTAGAGATGATTTAACCCCAAGAGAGTCAAATACTGAAGAAACAAAAAAGCTAAGGCCGGACCCATGGATATATAGAACAATGGGGAAATTTTTGAGTGCCGGGTGGGTATTGTGTGGCCATGTTTGTGTGGTATTGGAGCAGTTTATCTAGATCATTGAAAAGTGTATCAGACTACTTAGATTAAAACTCTCTCTCACCTCTTATCCCACAACTCTCTCTCCTCTTTCTCTCTCTTTTTCTCTCTCCAAATTTGAGCTATCCAAAAACTAAATAGAAGGTCCTGATGTGCCGAGTGGGTACCACGTGATATCCATCCGGCACTAAAAAATTTCTCAGAACGATGAGGTAAAGAGAAAGTTATTGAAATTCTTGCACAGAGAAAGGAATAGAGATTCCGAGAAGGAAATTGATTTCTATACTCCCCTAATTAATGCAAACACTCTTTTTTGTCTTTTAGCGGGTGAATTTATAAAACAGTTCCCAGAATTTATAAAAGGTGTGTGCATGAAGGGACTATTTCATAAATTCAATCATTAAAAAACCAAAAAAATCAATTAGGAGAGTATAAAAATCAATTTCCTTCCGAGAATTCAAGAAAACAAAGCCAGTCTATGACCACACATGCACACGTACACCATGACTTTGGTGTTGTTTGATAAACTTGAAAGTTGAAAAATTAATGTTAAAAATTGAATGTTGGATTTTATAAGCTGAAAAGCTCTTTGATAAAATAAAATAAAAAATCAATAGTTGAACTAAAATAATTGATTTAATATAAGCACAAATGAATTTAGTTTAAACTATTTGTCATTTTCTTTTTTAGTTTTATTAACGAATGTCATGTGTTTCGTAGTTGTGGTCAAGTAGAAGAGGTTGGGGAGAGATGGTGGTAATTGTAAAAGTGGTGGTGGCAGTTGGTAGTGTGGCGGTGATGGTTATAGCGAAGGTGGTGTTGTGGTAGTGGCGGAGGGTAGTGGTGGTGGCTAGGGCAATAAATGAGCTGAACTTTGTCGAGCTTAAGCTCAGCTCATTTATTAAATGAGCCAAAAATTTGAGCTCAAGCTCGGCTCAAGCTTTAATGAGCTAAGCTTATTCATTTATTAAACGAGTCTTTTTAATCGAGCTGAGTTGAGCTGAGCTTTTTGTTGAATGAGCCGAACACTTGAGCTCGAACTCGGCTTATTTACTAAACGAGCCAAGCTCAATCGTTTGTTTATAGCCTTAGTGGTGGCAAAGGAATTGGTGATATACAAGTATTGACAATTTCAATCAAAATTATGTAGGTATGAGGCTACTTAATTTTTGTAACTTTGTAAGCCTACATTTTAAGAGACATTTAAAATGTTAAGTATGATGCAATATGGTTATCAAACCTTCAATTTTAAATGCTGAATTGAGTTATCAAACAACCACTTTTTTGTGTGAATGAGTGCATGTGTTAGGCTCTGTTTGATAAAACTGAAAACTGAAAAATAAGTACTGGAAACTGAATACTGAATTGTTTAAGCTAACAAGCTGTTTGATATGTACTGAATTTTAAGTACTGAATCAAATAAGCTGTTTGATTTGTCCAGTGAGCTGAAGTCTGAAAGTCATTAATTTTCCAACTTTACCCTTCATACATTCATGACTAGTACTTAATCACAATCAATTATATATAAAGACAAAGATACCGCTATCAAAATAATAACATTATATACAAAATATTAGAACAACACGCAAAAACTATTCTAAATATTGTTGATCATTGAAACTTCATCAAATATTAAAGTAGCAAAATCAAATTTAACACTCAAGAGTAGTTTATAGCATTCAAATGTATTGCAATTTGCTCCCGTAAGGTGAGCATAAAAATCTGATCAGCTTGGGTCGATCCTCCACCTGCTTCGAAATTATCCACATGATGTTGAGCATTGCCGTAAAAAGCATTTGGATCGTTGAATTCATCAAGAAATTTATCTGAAATGCAAGTCCTCCGAATAAAATTGTGCATGGTTATGCAAGCAATCACCATATTTCTTTGTACCGCGAAAGGATATGATGACATCCTTTTTAGTATTGGAAAACGAGACTTCAGAACTCCGAAAGCACGCTCAATCACATTCCGTAACCTCGCGTGTGCGAGGTTGAATCGCTCTTCTTTATTCCTAGGACGCCGACCATTTTGGAAATCAGCTAACCAATACCGCACATTCCGGTATGGTGCCATAAATCTACGTGTATGAGTATATGCTGCATCACATAAAAAGTATTTTCCTGCACATTAGAAGAACAATTATGCTAGGAAATATTAGCATCTAATTCAAAACAAGCATCTAACCTGGAGGAAGAATTGGAAAGTTGTTAGCTGGATCACTCATAGTTTCTCTTAGCACCCGTGAGTCATGTGCTACCCCTTCCCAACCAGCCCACACAAATGTAAACAACATATCAAAGTCACATATAGCAAGCACATTTTGGTAACATTCTCCCCTTCCTCGTCCTCTGTATGGAATTTGTTGATCATGTGGCACAACTGCTGAAATAAGAGTTCCGTCAAGCGCACCTATCGCACCCTTACAAAATTTTAAATTATACATTAGAAAATGAAAGCACAATAATTCATATTATGCAGAGTGTATGAATAAAAACCAATTGAAATGTGTACCTTCTAAATGAAATAGTACCTGAAATATGTGTCTAATACGACGGTTCTCTCGTATTTGATGTGCCGGCTGATCATAAGGTGTGTCAACAATCATCTCTTTTGAGAAGTTCAGCATTGCATGCAATACTTCATAAAAATACCTATGTATTGTTTGTGTTGAATGATTGAATCTTCTTTTGACAAAACGATTCCGTATATTGTGACTCAATGCTATGAGAAACATTGCGACCTTTTCTTCTACAGATATGTATCGACTATTTTGAAGCCATCCTCTAATACGAAAGTGATGACACATACTTATGAATGCTTCTTTTTTCATTCGTAACATTTCCTGACAATGTGCGGGGTTTCCTGTTACAAGTTCTTTCATATATTCAGGTCCGGTAAGCATAGAGTCAGTATCAGGCCTTCTTCCAATACGTTTTTTCCTCAATATTTTGATGATCAAAATAAGTACGATAATCTTTAATGCACTCTTTTGCTTATCAAACAACATTCTGCGCCAAACATTGCAAGTATTTAATTAGATAAAAATGAGATAAATATCATGACATATCAATCAGAAAATACCAAGGTATAAACATTAAACTTTATAACAAAAACAATTCCAATTTCCAAACAAACCCATTCCTAAACGTAATCAAAAAGAAAAAGAAAAGAAAGAACAAGCTCAAGCAATGTCTCAAGTTCAAAATCAACTGCCTATTCATCATAATTCAAAGTAATCCTAACTTCTTGCCATTCAACTCTATCCAACTCTTTCTAACTACTTCTGGTTTTTGATGTAATAGCATCCATTGCTCCCTGTGTGCCTTGCTCTCGCAAAAAATGCTACATGCAACTATATATAAGGGGTCACTCATATCAAAAAGTTGCATCTCATCCAGAATACGATTGCATTCTTCTAGTGTTGGCACATCAGAACTTTGTAAAGTGTGAAGAGCTTCAAGCAGTTGTTTATCAAGATCATCGGATGACTTGCTTTTCTTTTGCCGTTTATTGCCATGTTTTTCTGCGTCACCATTTGGCGAAGAAGGTGTCTCAAGTGATCCAATGTCAAGATTAATGTACGTTTGTGATTGTGAATGAGTGCCATCAATAGGAAACCCTTCTTTTGATGGTCCCCATGAAAATCTTCTTGTTGCTCTAACACCGTCAAATAATGCTTTTAACTCATTCGAATATTGTAGTCCAGTATATCGAAACTGTTTGGCATTGGGGTTGGCCTGTAAAATCGTAATTGTATAAATCTCATATTTATTGAGTACATTTTAGCTTTCAAAAGCTTTGAAACCACAAGATAAAAAGTTTAACATAAGAGATAAATAATACCTGTATGTACTCACTCCATTCCTCTGTACTCCAGTTGACGGTATTAGTTATAGGATCATAACCGTTACCAGTTTTTGATATTATCTTTGACCACTCTCCATATTTTGATTTCAAAAAATCCCATTGATTTTTCACCTGTTTTTGAGTTAAGTTGAGACCCTTCTCTTTGCTCAAAGCTATCAGAATCCTATCCCAACTTTCTTTTTTAAGACTACCGCCATTTTTACCATTCTCCGTAGATTCTTTCAAGCACAAATCTATAAAAAGTTTATAGAGCTCTGGATCTTTCCAATTTGCTCTAGCACCATCGCCAGAAGCCATCCCTACGAGTAACTATCTTTAGTTTCAATCCATCTGAATCAATGTATTGAATCTAATAAACTAATGTCTCAGTTGAGCCACTAAGACAAATTTTCTACTTATGATGACAATGATACAAACAAAAGCCAATCCAAAATAAACTTGTCCCGAATCCAGAAAACAAATCATAAGCAGGATGTAACATTCGTAGTGAATTAATTTTATTTAGGTGGGCTCAACTTTTTTGCCCCATAATTGGTGGAAGTAAATTAGTGGAAGTAGGATGAAGACGTAAGATCCGAAAGTAACGCCAAACATCAAAAGATCTTTCTATTATTGATGATGAACACACATAGCAGCGGAATGAGTTTCCATTAGATCAGAAACTTGCCAGTCGTTTTGAAAAACGAAATATCCTAAACCCATAGAATATAAACTGAAATTGTAATATGAAATTCTTTCAAGCCCCCTCTTTCTCTCAATTGCAATTCAGAGAATATAAACTGAAAACCCAAATCATCATACAATATAAATCAGAAATCCCAAGTAAAAAACTGAAAATATACGTACTGGCCATGGCAGAGAGAGAGAGAGAGAGAGAGAGAGAGCAAACCTGAGATGGGTCTTCGTCGTTGGGATCAGAATGGGACGAGGGCAAGGAGGAGAAAGAGACGCGAGAAAAAGAAAAAAAAATAAAAGAACACGCTGAGCGTGTTCAGCGTTAATTGATAAGTAGGGGGAGACCTACTTATTTTTTTACTCTTGACTCTTTACTTTCACTGAGCATGTTCAGTGGACACTTTTGTACTTATCAAACCAACTTATTTTATTTTCACTTAACCTATTTAGTTTTAAGTACTGAATTAGGTTATCAAACAGACTCTTAGCTTCTCTCTAAAGGGAACATAAAGCAAGGCTCCAAGAGGAAAAAACACCCCTGTTCAAAAAAAAAACAAAAAGGAAAAAACACCCAAAATTTCTACACACAACATGTGAGTGCATATGTTTGGCAATTAAGGTTTGGATTTCCTTATATATGCCCATGGTGGCATTTAGCTTTGTATAGCATATCTGTACCACCCACCATGTAAATTAAGAGTGCATATGTTTGGCAATTAAGGTTTGGATTTCCTTATATATGCCCATGGTGGCATTTAGCTTTGTATAGCATATCTGTACCAAATTTGTGCTCTGATACAAACTATAATGACCCACTCCAGCTAACTTGTTAACCCTTAATCTAACCACATGACTCGTAAAATTAACTTCATGTGATACAATAGTTGCTTGGGTTTTCTTATGTATTACAAGACTTTCTTCCAAAGTCTCGATGTGGGATTGGGTTGCCACACCACACATACACCCTTACGCAAATGTGATCAGTGGGCATCTAAAGTCTTTATGGGATGGAATTGACCATGTTCTAATACCATGACAAATGCTCAATATTGTTATTTTGTTTTGACCAACTTCGCTAACTTATATACTTACCCAAAAAAAAAAACTTCACAAACTTATATACTCACACAAGAGTACATCAATATCTCCTTCAATCAATCAAATCTCTTAATCTTAGGATATAATCAAGGATTTGTACAATCAACTCTCCTAATGCTAAAATACAATCAAGAATCGATATGGAATAATGAAGATATGGACTCATTCACTGTGAGCTTGCTACAAAGGTGATGGACTCATTCACTTTTTCGCTTAAGGCCAGAAGAACTTCAAGACTGTAGATATATGTCGGATTGGTGGATGTGTCTTCAAGATCGAATTATCCAACCTCATCTTCCCTCTTCTTTTATGGGTCTAGGCATTAATTACATATTGTTGGTGGATATGGAAAACGCGGAATGATTTTGTATTTGAAGGGAAACTTTGGCCTTTATAATCCATCAACGGGAAAGTGCAGTCTGACTTTTATGAGTACTTTAGAAGCAAAAAAGAAGGCGTCTCCTGTGCCTAAGACCTCCATTTGTGAGATTGGAACTTGGGAAAGGCCAGGGAGAGGCGTGATTAAGGTTAATGTTGATGCCGCAGTGTCCAAAGAGTTGAACACAATTGGAACAGTAGCAATAGCTCGTGACGAGTATGGTGCAGTGATTGGGATACAAGTGAATACTCAGAAGGGTCTTAATTTGCCAAGGATTGTCGAGGCTCTTGCGGTTTGGGAAGGTATTAACTTGGGGATTGCTCTTAATTTTACACACATGATTATTGAATCGGATGCTGAATCATTCATCAAGAGTTGTGTTAATTCGAATAACCCACCTTCTGATATCGAGGTATTGGTTCATGATTGTGTTAATTCGAAAAATCTACAAAATTTTGTTTTTAGTTGATAAGTTGTTTGGTGTTTTCGGTAGTAAATAAGCTGAGAAATATCGAGTTGTTTCCGGTAATGAATAAATTGTTGATGAGTTTGTGAGTATAATTACTGTAGCAAAAAAAAAAGTTTTTGCTGACCACTATTTTGTTAGTAGAAACAAAATGGTAAAATATTGAAACTTTTTTTTATTAATGGAAACGAAATGATAAAATGCGTCAAATTTTTTGTGATTTTTATTAATGGAAATAGTAAAAATAGTTCTACTAATCAAATTAGAGCTTTCTCGAAATGTATGAGAGCCGTGTACGTACATTCTCTACAAGCTTTGATCATTACAAATCATTGCACTTGCATTTTTTCTTCTTATCTTGTCGATGTTGGACCGAAGTCGAAAGCGAATTGGAATTAACATTAACCAAGATAAATTAGGATTAGGAATTTATGGAAATAGTAACTAATTAACTTTTTATTCATTTGTTCTTGTGCATGTAATTAATTAGTATTTGTCTTAATTAGGCTATTCCAATCCCTTCATTGTTAACCAGCTGATTCCCTACATGGTAGTGATCATCTAACCTTATTTAATTAGTTCATAAATAAAGGCTGCTGATTTTACCACTCTCTTTTTTGTTAACATTACTACCTTGTAAGTGTATTTTTGGTGCAAAAATATACTTACAAGGAAGTAACATTAACAAAAAAGAGAGTGACAAAATCATTTCTCTAGACAAAATGTGTGCCCTAATTGTATTTTGATAATCTATGAAATTAACCTTGTTAATCGGCGGGGGTGACTGATATAAACCATGAACTTAAAGTAAAAATAAAAATGTGCAATCATAGAGCCATAGAGGCGATATGACAGACAACAAAGGGAGAATCACTAAATGCTGCAAAATGCATAACGAGACAAATGATTAGACGTAACGTTGTCGGATGGATGATCAAATGTGCGGATCACACAGTGCTGAACCACTAAAATCAGTCTCTTTGGGTATTTTCTCGTCGTCTTATATAATTAAATTTTGTCCAACTTAATTTGGTCAGTGTTTGATTTTTCCCATCGAAATTAACAAAAAAAAAAAAATACAACGAAAAAATTGAAACCGATTCTTATAAATAGTACTAAAATGATAAGAAAGAAAATAAATTCAGTAACAGCGTGCAGTAGTCATAGTCGGGGCACACCTGACCTCCCCAGATGCTTTTCTTTTCTCTTTCTATCCTGTTTCTTTAGTGGGTGCCTCCCCAGATGCATGAAAGAGGCACTTTCATGATTATCTCTTCTGTACTAGTAATTTCTTCTTTGTCAAGTCCCCGCATATTCTATCATATCGATCCCTGTCTGTACATTGTCCTGTTTCGTTGGGCCTTGCTGGAGAGCACTACTGATCGTCCGAATTCGATCTTGATCTCGATCTTGATCACGAACCTTGACCTATTTCTTGTCCAGTTACATTACACCTCCACCTTGAAGACAGTATTTGCATGATCGTTCCTTTGTATTTTGCATGATTTGATAGAAATGGAAAGTAATGACAGAATTTGGTGAAACACTGTGCGTGCTTTTGTTTTTCAGGAGAGAAGAAACAGTACCATCATTACTAAGCTTGGCTTGCATTAAACGAGCCGAGTGGAATTCAGAATAAACGAGCCGAGTGGAATTCAGAAAAAACGAGACTAAGAGAGGCTCAGCTTAATTAAAGAGGATCGTTTAGTAAATAATTAAGCTCGGTTCATTAAGAATTTGATTCGTTAAGTCTCGAGCTGGCCCTACTTTCTGTTTGTTCACATGTTTAGTTAGAATAAGTAAAACTTATTTGACAAATAAATTCCAAGATTTGCCTCCAGGAAATTTTTTATTTTTTTTTCCCAAAAAACAACCCATATTGTAGATTGAACAAAGTCAAAAGAATATTTTAGAATCATCGAAAAATACTTCCCCTCAAGAATGGGTATTTTTTATTCTGAAAAACAATTTCATGAAACATGTATGCTGCTAAACTCAGTTAAAAAAATCCAACCAAAAAGATGTAAATAATTTACTATTTTCCTCCTTCTCTTCATTTCTCTGAGTTCATTAGAAAATATCAAAATATTGTCATTATTATTGGAAAAATACTTATCAATCATATTTTCTGTATTTTTTTTCCAAAATTTTTGGAGGAAAGGAAAAATAAAAAAGAAATATCAGCAACTCAACCATGATGCAAATCTAATGTGGCATCCCAATTGTTGGAAATGGCTTTCAAAAAATGTTCCAACCGCGATGCCAAAAATGAGGTCAAATCTTTGTTCGCGATCGACAAGAAGTTTCACATCTCAAATTTGAAGCCAAATGAGGTTCATGCATGCCTATTAACAATATTTCAGAGTTAACAATGATTTAATTTCTGAAAATCCTATTAGCCTAGCTAGGAAGATCATTTGTTTGGAGATTTAGTACAACAAATTTTTTATAATTAGGTTGGAGTATGAGGGTTTTTGAATATTGAATTTAAATATGTCAAATTGTCACGTAAATCTATAAAAAAATAAAAGTTGACATTTTCAACTTTGAAGGCAAAGTTGCAAAAGCTCTAAAGCAATGTGCTTGACTTCGAGATTAATATAAGAAATGTGGCGTGCCAATAAATACAAAAAATATTATTTTGTAAGAAAATTGAAATCCTCTGTAATTGCAAACATGCGAAATCGAAATTTATAAGTAAAATCAAAACAGCAACGGAGTACCATCAGGTTTCTTTTTATGGTCCATAACCAAAATTGTCTAGGACCGGTTTGGTCCGATTTTTCACTGAAATGGGCGGTTAACATGTTTAATCATTGAGCCGATCTAAAACTGACCCGAACCCATACTAACCAAATCCTTAGGATAGTTCTGTGATTGCGTGAATCACCGTCAAGAGGGAGGTATCGAGATTCGAGAGCGAGAGTTGAGAGAGGGAGGGAGAGAGAGAGAGGGGGTGTGAGGCGTAGAGGAAGTGATGTACAAATCCTAACTGAAATTAATGTTGATTGTTGTATATTGGGGTATTTTCATAATTATATTACGCTTCAGTTTAATTGG
>BPLS01000166.1:801984-824017 GCA_019656275.1 Rhododendron kiyosumense
TGTTCAATGAAATACTGAGTTCGTAAGACGATGGATGCTATGGTACAAGTATGATTATGAAATGTGAGATTCAAAAGAAGGTAAATTAAAGGCTTGCTAATGGATTTACTTATTTAATGCTTGTCGTTCTTTTATTTTCATATGAATTGTGATAATATTGCTTAGCTGTAAAGTAAAGGGTTGGTAGGGTTAGGATTATTCTACTGAGTGAATTATCACTCACGGATACGTTTATATCCTGGTAAATCGGTTGCTTCGGCGATCAATTTGCCAGAGTATGCAGGATTCAATGGTGGAGCTGTTTGACACAGGAAGAATACTAGGGGCGGAGACCGAGTATGCTTGGGATCTGTATCAAGACTAGAGTCACTCTGAAGTTATTTCAATAAATTGCCAGATTTTATTAAGGTTAAATAAATATATTTTTTTTTAGTCAGTATCTTCCATGAGAAGTCGGCTCAATGCTTGTCAGACCAATGTTTACTTTTGTATTTTCAATTTGAGTTGAAATAAAGAAATCTCTATGTTGATACTTCCGTGTTTATTTGGTTGACTAAAGAAACCTTTTTCGAAAAATAATAATTTATGCTGCTGATATTCGTTTAAAATATCGGGGCGTTACAATCCAATGTATGTAAGGTGCTTGATCTAAACACCCTTTTCCGTGATTTTTTTGTGCATACATATACACGAAAAAAGGGTGTTTAGATCAAGTACCTTACACACATCGGATGCCGTTGATTCTCGCCTGCACCCCATCGGTTTTTTTTTTTTTAGAATTTTTGGACGGCTCGGATTGGCCATCTGATGGCCGGAAACGACCCGACGCGACCGGTCGGTACGATTTCCCTCCCCACCCAGTTGGTACTCATAGCTCACTCCATAAAAAATCATGAATATGTATAGTAAAATTTTCTTGACAAAACTACAATAAACAAAAATTATGACAAAATTTAGAAAATTCGAATCACATACACGAAAATCATCTCGACAAAAAGTAATGGAGCTTAATTCATGTCAATTAGGAAACAAAGACTCACATCAGGCAGTATTAGAACCAAACCCCAAAGACGAGTGTGGCGAGTTATGCATTCAAAAACCCAAGAAATGAAGACTTAGGCCCTGTTCCAGAACACCTTCTTAAAAATTAAGTACTTATTTCACATTTTTAAACTCAAAAATAATATAAATGAAAAAAAAATTGAATTTTTTTGCACCGTATCAAGATCTTTTAAATAAGATTCATATTATATATTTTTAGATTTCATTAAGTCTATTATTTTTTAGCTGGAAATTGTTTTCTTAAAAAATAAGGGCTTAAAAATCGTTCCGGAACAGCGACCACGTGTGGGCGGTGTAGGAGCATGACCACTACCGGCGGCCGGAGCTCCATGCCTGTGAATGATTCCGCTGACGGAGAGCCACATGCGGCACTGGATCCGTCTCGCATTTGCTAACTCCGGCATCGGCACTAACGGGATCTTCGGAAGAGGAAGATTTCCTTATTCGCAGCACCAAAAAAATTAAAAGTCACCATGGAAGTGATGTGATGAATGCCTATGTCAGAGGAATATAGGAGAATATTTTACGGTGTAAGAATATTTTGAAGCTGAAGACGCGGAAAAGTTACCTTCACGAAGTAAACTTATCAAAAGAAAAAAAAAATCTGAAGATGAGGATGACTCTGATAACTTAGCATAATTTTTAAGGGCAAATGAAATCCCTATAATCAAGGAACCAACAACAATAAACCCCCTACAAATATGGGAAGTGATAATATTCTATACACAAATATATATAATATTTTGAGGATGAGAACATAAGTATTTAAACCTTATAGGATGGACAAATAAGTCTAGTAGGTAGGATGCCTATTTAATTTCTTCAAAAAAAATCTTGTAAATATAAAAAAAATTAGAAATCCAATAGGAAAAAAATTTAGGGGCATAATCCAAAAAAAAATTATAAAATAAAAAAGAATTGAAAATATGTAGTTTCCACCCGCTTTAAAAAATTATGATACTTAAGAAAATTAAAAAGGCAAAAACAGAAGGTGTTCTATGCTTGGGACAAATAGAAAATAAAAAGAAAATTAGAAGGGCAAACTAGGAGGGCATATAGTAGGAAAAAAATAAAAAAGAGGACGGGATTGTGATTTTACTTGCCCCCAAATTTTCGATACCTAGTGTGGACCGTGTAGTGTAAACCCTAACTTAATTTGAAAGAGAAATAACACCCATCAGCTTTTAGGCCATCACAGTAGACCACGAATAGTTTTGTTTCTCCAATCTTCATCACAGATGGCCGGCCTTGCTTGAGATTCTTCGACGCCGAGTTGCCGAACAGCCAAAGTTGAAAATTTGAACTCAACTTTTGTTTCTCCAGTTCTCCTTTTTCTCGCCTCGTTATTGACAGTAAGTAAGTGAACTTTCTTTCTTTTCTTTAATCTTTATTCGGTGCTAGTTTTACTGTTAGTGAAGCTTTTCTTTAATCTTTATTTCGGTTAGTGCGTGTCTTTAGTGGAGCAACAACAGAATAAATTAATATGGATTGGTTAGTTCCTTTGATTGTTTTTTGATTGCAACAGAATAATTTATTTGGTTACACGGCTGGACTAATGAATTAATAAGTATGAAATTTGAACTGTCACGGTACAGACTACATTATTAATTTTGTGAGTTTTTAGTAAGATTACTTGTCTTCAATTTTTGATTAGTGAGGTATACTAATATACGTGTGAAAGTATTATGCATTGTGATCTCATCATATCTTGTATTTTAGGCATAAAATTATATCATGAAAATATGTGAAAGTATTATGCATCGCGATCTCACCGTATCTTGTATGAGTAGTGCTATAGGTACCGACGCCCCCGTAGGGAAATCGTACCGACGGCCATGCCAGGCCATATATTTCTAACCACCGGACGACCGATCTGAGCCGTCCAAAAATTCTATAAAAAAAAACGAGGGGGCCCACGTAGGAATCAACGGCATCCGATGTATGTAGGGTGCTTAGCATTGGTACGTATAGCTTTATTGTATATTGTATTTTAGGCATGAAATCATATCATGATATGATTTTATGCCTAAAATACAAGATACGATGAGATCATAATGCATAATACTTTCACAATAGGTACTATGACGAAGATTGAGAATGGCGAGAATAGAGTGAGAATTGGCAAACAAAAATCCGGGTCTTCAAATAGAAAATTGAGGCAACGAAAAGATGCAATGAAAAAATCACTCATGGGTTCAATATCTAGCTTATTTGATGCAAAAAATCAAAACTCTCCTCTTTCAAGTCAAGTTGAAGAAGCAAGTAATGAAGTATTTGGAGAGGATAATGTGAATGATAATCCTCTCCAAATTTTGTAATCATAAAACACTATAACCGGGTTTCATTTTGATTATAAATTTTTGATGTAATTCAAGCTAAAGGCACAATATAACCTAATTTTTGTTTTTTTTTTTTCTTGTATGTCTTTTTTTTTTTTTTTGTAACTTAATACTAAGTGGGCAACCAAGCTCGAGGTCGGGCTTGGGTAACCTAAATGTCGGGGCCAACACTGGTAACATGGTATTAGAGCTCAAGTTGGGAGATGTCTTAGGTACAAGTCTCTCAATTTGTATTTGTTCCCCATTTGCATTTTGCTTCCCCCCTTCGTATTATGTTTTGCTTTGTTTATGAAATTTTTTACCTCCACATGCCAGGGTTGCATGTGGGGGAGGATGTTGAATAACTTGAAGTACATTACTGAGTCCATTTCTTAATAGTATAAGCTTTTGGGACTATTGGTAACTTAATACGACCAACGATTATGTATCTCTACAAATTGTCTATGTTTGTCTACCTTTTAGACTTGTCCTACCAGCCCACTTGAGTCACTCTCTCTTTGTGCAGTATGGCTCAATCGGATGGTAATAATGAGATAGAGTCATCGAGAATTGATCAGCTAGCAGGGATGGGAAGAAGTTTGAGATCATCATTCCGGCACCATAGCTCTAGTTTCAGAAGTAGTTCAGTTTTGACGTCTGTGAAGGATGATGATAATGAACTTTCCTTACAACGTGCTGAGATTGACAACTTGCCTACAATTGAGAGGTTGAGATCATCTTTGTTTGATGAAAATGTTGGGAGCGAAATTGATGTTCAAGGAAAAAGGGTTGTCGATGTTACTAAGCTTGGTGCTCTAGAAAGACATATGTTTGTTGAAAAACTCATCAAACACGTTGAGAATGACAACCTTCGATTGTTACAAGAAATGACCAAAAGATTAGATGAGTATGTCTTTTTTTCTGGTAATATAGTGTACCAAAATAATAGATGAGCGTCTTCTTTTCCGGTTATATACCGATACACTGGTGCACATTGAGAGCTATGCATACATATAAAGGTTCTTTGATTGCACAGGCATCTAGATAACTGGTAGTCATTATATGTATTTTCACATCTTGATGCAGTTCATTGAATTAAATGGAATTGGATGTTCAAGTTCTATTAGTCAAGCAATGAGGTTTATAGTTTTGAGTTTCAACTTGTTACTATACCATGCATACCATTACGGATTCTTCATTCTAATTGTTTATTCCTCATCTGTGCTCTTGGTTCTTCTTTTTCATCTCTAATTGTCTATGTAGACAAACTTGTTAATGATTGCTGTTCAAGGGTCTAATGATGGGTTATTGGGACTTTAATTTATTCTGATAGGGTTGGTGTAGAATTGCCGAGAGTGGAAGTGAGATATGACAGACTACGCGTGGAAGCAGAATGCGAGGTAGTTCACGGCAAGCCGCTCCCAACTCTATGGAATTCGCTCAAAAGCATTGTTTTTGTAAGTGTTTGATTTCTTTACGTAAATTTAAAGCTAATCATAGTCCTTTTTAGGCATGGATTTGGGTGGGTTAGCATCTCATTGATATGCAAGTGTGAAATGAATTTGTGTGCTTCTGAAGCTGCCCGGCCTCACAATTATGTTTCCATTTAAGACTTGAGAGTGGCTAGTCTTTAAGCCAAATTTGGGTGTTTTACAGCTTGAGCCTTTGTTTTGTTGAGCTTTTCTTGGTTGTGTATGTTTAGAGTTTTCTCAAGGCCTTCTCCTTGTCTTTTTGGGCTTTGTCCCTTTATAAAATAGACTTGTTCCAAAAAAAAATAAAAATGGTGTTTTATAGGTCTCCACCCAACAAAGAAGAACTCAAAGGTTTATGTTTGTATAACTTACCAAATACAGAAAAGGTTTCCATGTCTCGTTTGACCACTATTTATCCGCTGTAGCCTATATATGTACATGCGTAACTTGATTAACTCATTGTTTTTTTTTTCAACAGGATTGTGCCAAGCTTGCTGGTATGAAGTTGCCGGAGGCCAAGATAACCATCATTAATGATCTCAGCGGTATTCTTAAGCCTGGCAGGTGTGATTAATTTGAAGCATAATCTCAGTTTATTTTACTTGACTTGACTTGACTTTCCGTAGGATAACTAATATCCCTCAGAAGTCAATGGGTGTGTGTATATATATAGACTAAATTCTAGTGAGGGATCCTGCATGGGCTTACCGTGCGGGACTCCCCTTTCCCGATCGAATTGTGATGATCCGAGCCGATCAATGTGTTCAGAACATGATTTTAAGGGTACCCACGTGAAATCAGCAAAAAAAATGATCAGGAAGGGCTTGATCTGAATAGTTTTTTACTAAACCGTTCAATAAAAAACTGTTCGGATCAAGCCCTTCCCGATCATTTTTTTTTGCTGATTTCTTGAGAGTACCCTTAAAATTACATTCTGATCATTTTGAGCGGCTCGGATCATCGCAATTCGATCGGAAAAGGGGAGTCTTGCACGGTAAGCCCGTGCGGGATCCCTCATTGGAAACAGACTACATACATACATATAAGTCCTTCTCTCATAAGAATCACCTTATTTTAATTAAAATATGGACCTCCCTATTTTCTGATTTCCTGAACGAATTTCGATGATTTGAGCTGCTCAATGTAATTAGAACGTGATTTTACGGGTATTCGCAAGAAATCAGAAAAAAAAGGACCTGAAATGGCTTGATTCGAACAGTTTTTATTTGAACTGTTCAATAAAAAATAAATAAAAACTACTCGGATGAAGCCATTCCTGGTCTTTTTTTTCCTTATTTTTGATGGGTATCTTTAAAATCACGTTTTAAACATAATAAGCGGCTCGGATTATCGAAATTTGATCAAAAAAGGGAGATCCGCATTTTATTAAAATGAGGTGATCCTCACGGGAAACTTGACTATATTTATAATTGCTTATGTAATATAATTGCTTTCGTAAAGGAAACCAAATTAATTACTTAATTATTGTTCCTTGAGAGTCTTGATTAGGAAGGCTAATTAGAAGGAATATTGCCAAAAGAGTTTTGGCAAGTTGAGACTTGAGAGTCCTTGGAAATACCCAATGTAAAAGAAAAAATATACAGCCATCAAGTTGCCTGCCACTGTAACTGCCTTCAACCCACCTTTTTTGGTTCTTTTTCTTTTGCGTTGTTCTTTCTGTGCTTTGATAGCTATACCCACCACACCAAGGATGGAAAACCTTGAGCTCTGATATCAGTTGTCGGGTATTAGAACCACAAATCCTATCAAACCCAGCAGAAGCACCCAAAAAATAAACACGCACACAAGAAAAAAGAAACAAACAACAAGTTTACGTGGTTCAGCCCCAATTGCTTAGGCCATGGGAGTTTAGGATTCCACTGTGAGAAAAAAATAGATTACAATTTGAGATGGACAAAACACGTAAACCCACGCCCCTAACCAGGCTCCCTCCGCTCAAGGTCACCTCCCCGTGCTCACCAATATTTTTTGCTCTCACCTCCTTGCATCTTTATTTTTTTCCCTCACCAATTAAGCTCTCATCTCTCTCACATACCACTCATTGGTATAAATCGGGTATTTCTAATAGAAAATTTCGAGGCACAAGTATTACGCGGAGTTAAAGCGGGGGTATGCACTTTGTTTAGCTTCGGTGCTGGCCTCATGTTGCTATCTGAGGTGGTAATGTGGATTCACTAGGGTCAGAATGGTTTTTAAGTTCTTGTCAGTTTATGCGGATTGAGCACATTCCAATGGCAACATGTCCCCGCACGTGATCTAGGTGATCCAGGAAAACGCTGTTTTAATCGAGGAGAAAGACTATTTTTGGGTGAGAAGTAAAAGGTTGATGGTGAACTGTATGAGCAAAAGTTGTAGGATGCACCATTGGCGCATGGGTAGCACAGGATGCCGCATGCAGGATTGTTGCCGCGAAGAGGATCACAGGTTGTTGGCCTTCACAACAGGAAGCTCTAGCTAGCATAGATATCGAAATGAAGGAAAAGGTGTACACAAAAAGGAGGTGGGTCTCTTTCTATGGGGGTTTTGTTTGAGGCGGCGGAGACACCTCACTCATTGAGTAGGTGTGGATCTCTCAAGATAAGCTATCCCATTGAGAGATGGAGTCACGACAGGCACTTAGCGTGTGAGTGACGGGTACCCAGGTTACGGGGTGCATATACAATTACCTCGCATGGGTGGAGGGGTAATTGTTAGGTCCACCCGTGTGATGGGTGACATTTTGTAATTTGATTTGGTAAAGAAGACCAAATTCACTAAGGAATAATTCATGCCTTATCAGGACTCTTGATTAGGAAGACTATTTCGAAAGTTAATTGGTTAAGGAAACTGCTTGGAAAAGGAATATATTGTCGAAAGAGTTTTGGCAAGTTGGGATTCATTTTAGGCAACCTCGACTTACTGTGAAAGGATCCTTGGGGCATGAGTTTCTTCGGCCACAAGGAGGTGGGCGCGATAAATACAACAGGTATGTGGGTGAGCACCAGGGGTGAGCAAGGGTTCAACTACCTGTGGCGGAGGGAGTTCAGATTGGGGTATGTGGGTTTACGTACTTTGTCCATCTCATGTTGGAATATTTATTTTCATCATAGTGAAATCAACTCTTTCCCCCGAGGAGTAGGTAATTTGGGAATAACAACGTAAACTTGGTGTTTCTCTTTCTTGTGTACGCATTTATTTTGTGGGTGCTTCCGCTGGCTTGGACGTGATTTGTGGTTAATAATTCCCAACATTTAATGTGTGTTTCCGTAGATATTCTTTCTGTGGAAAGACATGTCTAAGGTTTCATAAGCATAAGAAGAAATGCTTTACATCGTTTTATCCTTGGAATTTTCCAATTTTATCCGTGTACTCAAGTTGGCCTATCGTTGCTGCAGGATGACTTTGCTCCTTGGTCCTCCAGGATGTGGAAAGACTACTTTATTAAAAGCACTTTCAGGAAATCTGGACAAGTCTCTCAAGGTTGCTTATTTTTCTTATTTCTAATAATTGGTATGGTTAGTGACATGGAAGATCCTCTATTAATATAGGAATTACCAAATATAATCCACAAGGTTATTTTGTGCATATTTGGTAAGTTTACAGCATAGGTAAAGCTCATAATGGCACTTGCTTCGCATTGTGTTTTTGGGTTTCTAATTTGCTATATCTTCTTTTAAGGAGCTACATTGGTGATTCTTACGTCCTAATATTGCAAGCATTGTCGTATGATCTTAAAAATTTGTCTTGCATATATATCACTTTCTGCACACTTATGTACAAAGAAACACACATTGTATATCTTCATTCAAGTTTACAAGTTTTGACGTTCTCCTACAAGAAACTTGGATTCTGCTGGTCTCTTGCATATGTCCCTTATTTTGTCTTACCTTGCATTGGGATATGCCCTCCTAAAAACTTATGTCGTTGTATTGATTATTGTGCTCACTAGCTTGTGTGTGTGGCTAAGCATTTTACACACTAATTGGTAGATTGAGCTCTAATTTGATATTTTTCAAAAGCTTCCTCCCTCATCTTCCCTCATTTGATGTTCCCAAACAGGTTGCAGGGAAAGTTTTATACAATGGATACAAACTGGAAGAGTTCATTCCTCAGAAAACTTCTTCTTACATAAGTCAAAATGACCTACACATGCCTGAAATGACTGTAAGGGAAACACTTGATTTTTCAGCTTGCTGTCAGGGGGTTGGAAGCCGAGCAGGTCTGGACTCGAGCAAACAAAGGATAGTTTATTTGTTGATTGTTTCGTAATTTACTTGACAATTAAAGTAAATTATATCTGCCTGCCCAGAAATTATGGTTGAAGTCAGCAAAAGGGAGAAACAAGCAGGAGTTGTTCCAAACCCAGATATCGATACTTACATGAAGGTGCTATTAGTTTCTCTGGTCTCCCTTTGCCCCCATGTTCTGGCGTTGACAATATGTTTCATGAGCATTGAATGTCCATAGTCTACATTGTTGTCCTTCTACGAAAATACTTGTGAATGATATTTTCTCTGCGTGGTTATGATCAGAGTCAAATTCTCTCTCTCTCTCTCTCTCCAATAGTTTTCACAAAAGGCTTGAAACAACTTGCACTCAGGTTCCTAATGGCTGATTACATTATCTTAGTTCAATTATGGAGTATCAGGAACAAATTTCTATCAACCATTAGGAACCTGAGTGCAAAAGAATTGTGTTTAGGTAATGATCTGCAACAAAGAGTTAAGGGCAGAACTTAATTAAGTGGTGTTACGGCCAATGATCAGAAGCTTCGTACAGCTCAATAAGGACCTAAACTTAGATGCATAATAGTAGTTGGTTATATTTCATTAGTGTGCTGAAATGATATTTATGCCTTGTATGGTCCCTAATTGATAGGAACTAGTTGATGCGAGTGTGCTGAAATGATATGCGAATCTATAACTTTATTACATGGATTAGGAAACTATCTAAAAATGCAAGCTAACTTAACATAAAATGTTCAGGTCGTTAGTTACATTTCTTAGAGCCCTTATTTCATTGGTATACTATTTATGGTTTCTTTTACCAGGCAATTTCTGTGGAAGGACAAAAGACTACCCTCCAGACGGACTACATTTTGAAAGTAACTTTTTCAACTGAGTTGGCCTTGATCTTCTTCTATATCATTGCTAGGAAAATGCTTTACCCATTGATTTTCTTCGATCATTTCCGTGGTTACTCAGATTTTAGGACTTGATAGCTGTGCCAATACACTAATTGGAGATGCCATGATAAGAGGTATCTCAGGTGGTCAAAAGAAAAGATTGACTACAGGTAGTCTTCCTTATTTTTTTCTGTTGTATATGGAATACGAGGAGTTTGAATGCTAGAGTTTAATGCAACCAAACTCACGACTACATAATGTTTGCTATGGTGTAAGTCCTTTGAAAAATATATTGCCACCTTTCAAGTCATGCATGTAATATGTAAATAAGGAAATAGTTTGGTCCGTATTTTGCAGGCGAGATGATTATAGGTCCTACAAAAGCTCTGTTTATGGATGAAATATCGAATGGTTTAGACAGTTCCACCACATCTCAAATTGTTGCTTGCCTTCAACAGCTAGCACATATATCAAACGTTACTATACTTGCGGCACTTCTTCAACCAACACCAGAAACCTTTAATCTCTTTGACGACATCATCTTGATGGCTGAAGGGAAGATTGTGTATCATGGACTCCGTAGTCATGTTCTAAAGTTTTTTGAGGATTGTGGGTTTAGATGTCCTGAAAGGAAAGGGGTTGCTGACTTCCTCCAAGAGGTAATTTTATTGTGGTTCATATGCAATTCTTGCTTGATCTCTTATTTTCTTCAACGACGTTACATCTTGACCATTGCAGGTAATATCTAGAAAAGATCAAGCACAATACTGGCACCAAGCTGAACAATCTTGGAGTTACATTTCCGTTGATTTGTTTTGCAAGAAATTTAAGGAATCTACTTATGGGGAGAATTTAGATGCAGAGCTATCAAAGCCATTTACAAAGTCTCAAAGCCATGAAAATGCAATTTCGTTCAGCAAGTATTCACTTTCTAAATGGGCGCTCTTTAAAGCTTGCATGTCAAGGGAATATCTTCTCATGAGGAGGAATTCATTTGTTTATGTATTCAAATTATTTAAGGTCATGATCAATAATCTCTTATTCCCTCCCCTTTTGGTTTCTTGCCTATACAACTTTTAACCTTTTTTTCCTTTGTGTGCTAAGTTCTAAATCTTTTTGTTTAACGTCCCATATAACATATAGAAGCTCCAATTCTTCATCTTTGCAGCTTGTTATTGCAGCATCTATCACAATGACTGTATTCTTGAGAAATCGCATGCGTGTTGATGTAATTCATGCGAACTATTATCTGGGTGCTTTGTTCTTTGCTCTCTTTCTTCTTTTTTTAAATGGGTTGCACGAGTTGTCCATGACTGTTGCAAGACTTGCTGTCTTCTACAAACATAGAGACATGTACTTATATCCAGCTTGGTCGTATGCAATCCCGTCCACCATTCTCAAGATTCCTCTTTCACTATTGGAAGCTCTAATTTGGACTTCTCTTACATATTATGTGATAGGATACAGTCCCGAGCCAGGGAGGTTAGTATTAGACACATATTTTTCATTCCTTCAAGTATGACAACTATTTGAGGAAGTTACCTCGGTAATTTCTTTGGATAAATGAGCCAACTACTCAATAATATATAAGTTAGTTTTCATTGATTACTCATGTAGGTACCAAGGTTCATTGGTACTTCCAATACACACAGGGAGACTCCTTATAAGATGTTAAACTTACAATGATTGATTTTCTACCATTTTTTTGTATCTTAGGTTCTTCCGACAGTTGATTCTACTTTTTGCTGTGCACTTTGCTGCAACATCAATGTTTTGTTTCGTGGCCTCTGTATGCCGTACCATGGTTGCTTCTATAACCGTTGGTAGTTTGTTGATATTATTTGCCATTTTATTTAGTGGCTTCCTTATCCCAATACGTAAGGTTCATTACCTCTTTCAAATTTGAGTTTTTTAGAAAATTATTTAGAAAAAATTAAACCCTCTTATTGCTTGCAGCCTCTATGCCAACTTGGTTGAAGTGGGGATTTTGGGTTTCCCCGTTGACTTATGGCGAGATAGGCCTTGTTGTAAATGAATTTCTTTCACCAAGATGGCAAAAGGTTAGTATCTACCTAGATGCAAGATTTTCTACGTCTTCCAATCAACAAAATTTGCAAGTTACTTTTTCTTTGATGCGTTAATGTTAAGTGATTTTCCTACTGATAAAAAGGTTCATTCATTGTTCGTACATAGAGGGCCAATTAGATAATACTAAACGATATTCAGTTACCATAATTAGCAACTTCAACAATAGCAATGGCAACAAGATGTGTCAATTAATTAGATAGGCAACAACTAGGATGAACACTAGCATTTCTTGACTATATCAGCATATTCATTCTCTGCATTTCTGTTTTTTTTGTTCCCTCTTCAGACGCTGGCAGGGAATACAACAATAGGGAAAAAAACAATTGAAAATCGTGGACTTCAGTTTAGTGCATATTTCTTCTGGCTATCACTTGGTGCTTTACTTGGGTTTGCAATACTCTTCAATATTGGCTTTACCTTCGCCTTAACCTTCTTAAACCGTAAGTTCATCTTTGGATTACATGATATCGGTTTTAGTATCACATAATGATATGTGCTTGTTCCATTTCCTTATGAAAACCAGCTCCTGTTTCTCGAGCTATTATTTCAAATGAGAAGCTCTCCCAGCTAAAAGGAAGTAAAGATTCCTTCAATGGTGCTGATAAAGAAGCAAGGTCAAAGAGCTACTGGAAAACTGCATCAAAACCTCATAAAGGTCATGTTTTTGCATTATTCATCTTTCTCTTTTAATTACTTTTGGAACATTGGTTCAAATAATATCTTCCTTTAATAATGGTACAATTTTATTTCTACTGCAATTAACAAGGGTGACTAATTTAATTATACAGAATGGCTGGTTTTACCTTTTGAGCCCCTATCTTTAACATTTAAAGGTGTGCAATACTACGTTGAAGCTCCTTTGGTATGCACTTGCCAAATCCCTTACAAATCTTAGTTGGGTGTTAGATATAGCAGTCAGATGATCTTACTTCGGTTGGTTTTCCATTTTCATTGATCTCAGGCAATGAAAGAAAGGCATTTTACTCAGAAAAAACTCCAACTTCTTTGTGATATTACTGGGGCGTTAAGGCCCGGTGTTCTTACTGCATTAATGGGTGTGAGTGGAGCTGGTAAAACAACTCTTTTGGATGTTCTTGCTGGAAGGAAAACAAGTGGCACTATTGATGGAGATATTAGAATTGGAGGATATCCCAAGGTTCAAGATACTTTTGCTAGGATTTCGGGTTACTGTGAGCAAAGTGACATTCATTCACCACAAATTACAGTGGAAGAATCTGTCATTTTTTCTGCTTGGCTGCGTTTGCATCATGAAATTGATGCTAAAACTAAATTTGTATGACCTACTTCTCTCATGTATATATATATGTACACAAGAGTTGATTTCTTTGACTTTTCTAAAAGCTTTAAAGCTTAATTTACTTTTATAGCTTATGTATTTGTTTTCACAGGAATTTGCGAGAGAGGTTCTGGAGATTATTGAGCTTGATGAAATAAGAGATTGCTTAGTTGGCATGCCAGGTGTCAATGGTTTATCAACTGAACAACGAAAGCGGCTCACAACAGCAGTGGAACTTGTAGCTAACCCCTCCATTATTTTCATGGATGAACCTACAACTGGATTGGATGCAAGATCAGCTGCAGTTGTTATGCGGGTCGTGAAGAATGTTGCTGATACAGGAAGAACAATTGTTTGCACCATTCATCAACCAAACATTGACCAATTCGAAGCATTTGATGAGGTACGAAACCAATTTAACCAGCTATTTTTGGGATATGAGTGAATTTGGATGTTGAATTGGAATTGAGAATTTGGACCTTAAAGTTGTTTCATCACCAGTTGCAACTCATAGAACAATTTAACTCTATAGATTAAGAACGGCTCTGAAAACTTTTTGAATTGTCATGAATTGACAAAAAAATTGCAAAATAAACCTGTATGGAAAATAAGGCAACAAGCTCAACAATCTACTTTCCTCTTGATTAGCTTTGTGAGACTTAGAGCATATCCAGCAGAAGTAACAAACACCAAGAAATTTGAGGGGTTTGTCAAGTTTTAGATGCTTTAGGAGAACCTTCAAATATTACCCACCTTTTAAACTTCTATACTCTCTTCAAATTTGAATTGCAGGTATTTGAATTGCAGGTATCAAATGATTAATAAGATAAATGGTTACTATAATGGGTATGTATAAAAGCAAATTTGAATTGTGTTTAAAAGTTAATAGTTGTACAAAAAGATAGTATCAATAAAATAGAACAATTGTAGATTCTACTGGAGTATATGTCACAAATCTGAAGTCACCCTTCAAATTATTTAGAAAGGTAGCAAAGTGCAAGTTTTGAAGCTAAGTTTGGAGCTTCTGTCAAAGATGCTGTTAGTATACTTGTGGGCCTATTCTTTAACAGTTTGAGCTTTTATCACAAACTTGTCAACACCATATTACTCTCGTGATAAAGGTTCTAGGGTTCTTAACATACAACAATGCAAGTTCATGTGTTTGGATTAACCGTTCATGTTTTTTATCTTGTTTGTGAGTGACAAGCTCAATATGCACCCATATATAGGCCTACCCTAATAGCTTTAACTTATGAGGAAACTATCTGGCTAATAATATTGAAAGGGAAAAATCAATAAATACTAGCTCTAGGTTGGTTGGTGGGTGTGCCTGCTTAACAAAATGTTAATAGTTGAACAAACTTCTAGACCACAGGAACTACTTATTACATAATGGAATTATGACCTTAGCTATATGATAAGAGTGGTGATACCAGAAAAACTCAGAACTTTTCCTCCATTAGAATCAAGGCGAAAACGGAATGTAAGTTAGATCCATGTTCTCTTGGATGAAAGCGCATAATTACTTTTCTCAAAACAGGAAGACATTTTGTTTAGATTGATTTCATGAAGATTTGAAAGTTTTTTTGGTTGCTAGTTTCTTGTTTCTTGTTTGTGTCTTCTTGTTGTCAGCAATCTAGTCCAATCGGACCTTTAAGATTATTAGCAAGTTGTCCAATGGGCTATAAAGTAATGAATGAGCAAGTAGGCCAATTGCCATCTTATATGCTATAAAGTAGTTTGATTAGCAAATATTAGCTTATAAGCTAATACCCAAATCTGTCAGACTATTCATTTCTTTGTTAATAACAATGGATTCTAACTTTACCCCGTCTATTGATTTTGGCACTTTTAAAGTAATGAATGATCAAGACACATTTAAAATCGGTACATACTTTTTGCTAACTGCATGTGTGCTTCAACATGAACAAGTTATGTTTAATACCGATTTGGAATATGTTGCAGTTAATTCTATTGAAAACTGGTGGGCATATTATCTACTCTGGACCATTGGGTCACCATTCAAGCAGTATCATCAAATATTTTGAGGTCGGTTTGCTACGAAAGGGAAGAGGCATTTTTTGATATTTTTCCTTCACTACTTGTAAAGGTTGTGGATATGACATCAGAAAACTAACTATAATTCATCAAATATCAACCATTTCTCTCTAACAGGATATCTCTGGGGTTCCAAAGATCAAAAGTAATTGCAATCCTGCAACATGGATGTTAGAGGTCACTTCCACAACAATAGAAGCCAACCTTGGAATCGATTTTGCCCAAGTTTATAAGAATTCTATCTTGTATCAGTGAGTTCAATTGCTGATCACTTATTCGTTTTGAGTTGGGATAGTCATTGTGGACTTGTTTGGCCTAACTAGAATGCTAAATTTCTCTTAATACGCATTTTATGAAGTTGGGGACACATTTCCGAGGATGTCTCCTAAATTGTATCTTTCTGTGCTCCTAAGGTGATCTTAGATGCAGTTTCAGTTGCAAAAAGGTGCTTTTAGATGGATTTACATGTTTTATGGTCATTGAACATACACATGGCCAACAAAACCCTGGAAAACTGTTTAATTAAGACCCTATAGTCTGTGAACTCATGGTAAGGGGGTTTTGGGTTTGAAGCAGGGGATTTTAAATTACTACCAAGTCTATGGTAGAAGATCATGATTTCTGATGACTCAGTTGCGGTCATACAACAATCCATTGTTGTCCTTTCCTTTCTTGTTCTTTGCCTATTCATTTTCAGTGCCTTTTCTTTTGTGTACTTTCTTTTTATACCAATGGACAATGGTTGTTGGACCGTTGCACCACTCATGGTCATTTTGGAAAAGACTGGACTAAGGTTGATTGTCATTAAGTCACTCTAATGGGGTAAGCTTTAATGCTTTTAAAGTAATGCTACTTGAAACGGGAGATTAAACATCATGTTCTAGAACAGCTGTAAACTAAACATAGTGGGCCAACTAGAAAACATAAGGCAAGATAGAGTGCCACATGAAAGTCAAATAAGAAAGAGAGTCCAAATTTAGGCACACAGTACTTCATATTTGTTATGCAAATGACAATCTTCATTGATGCAACCAGTGCAATGCTCACTTTTCCGTCAAATATTGGCATTAACGACGCTTCACATTTATGTGAAGTTTATTCCGATGATGGACTCATTAATTTTGTGTGACACTTCATTCATGGTACCCTTATCAAAAACAAAGGAAAATATATTATTCGTGATACTACATTGATTGTTTTGATACTTGTCTTCACTTCTATAGGAGTCATTTCTAGCGATTCTGATTGTAGGAACAATAAAGCAGTTGTGGATATTCTGAGTACTCCTTCCGATACGAAATATTTGCATTTTGAAACCTGCTTCTCACAGAATGGTTGGGGACAGTTCAAATCCTGCCTTTGGAAACAACACTTGTCTTACTGGAGAAGTCCTTCATACAACTTGATACGCTCCATGTATTTGTTGCTCGCATCTTTGCTTTTTGGCCTTCTATTTTGGGATCAAGGGAGGAAAATGTAAGTAAACCAAATTGAACAACGTTGACAATGTATGTGAAGGTAAGTAGTGAATGCAGTATTTCCTATACAAAGAATCACCATAGGTTTGGTTTCTTAATTCCCTTGACCTATAATGACTCCATTAATAGGTTCCATGATTCAATTATCATGCTTATCCATAGACTTTCTTCGTGTTTAACATAGATATCACTTTATTGGACAGAAATAACCAGCAAAGTCTTTTCAATGTACTTGGAGCAATATACTCTGCTGCAATATTCTTGGGCATAAATAATTCTTCGTTAGTTTTACCATACGTCTCAACAGAACAACCAGTTCTCTATCGGGAAAGGTTTGCAGGAATGTATGGCTCATGGGCTTATGCGCTTGCTCAGGTAACCTCTTAAATACTTAAAGCTTTGGTAACTATTGCAATGTTGCCAAGGTTTTTGGTATTACTTGAAACCTAACGTCTAGTTACATGAGTGTCATGCCATGCCAAACGTTTGCTTGTATTTTCTTAATCATCATCTTATTACTAACACTTTCTACATATTTATATATGCTTGCTTAATTTCGTAGGTCACGGTTGAGGTTCCATATAACTTGGCCCTAGCAATTGTTTTCTCGACCATCACCTATCCAATGATTGGTTATTATTGGTCAGCTTATAAGGTTTTATGGTACTTCTACACCATATTTTGTACATTGATGTGCTTCAGTTATCTTGGAATGCTGATTGTTGCTATTACACCAAGCTTTCCAGTGGCAACAATTTTGCAGACATTCTTCTACATGATTTTCAACCTGTTCGCTGGTTTTTTGATTCCTCAACCGGTAAGCTACTAACTTTTACTTGGTCTGATACTCTAATTGTATTTTATATTTAGCTCAGTGGCAGAGCCAGAAATAAGCTTGCCTTAGTGGGGGCACTTTTTAAACACACTTCAACCAAAAAGATTCCTAATAGGCAATGCTAGAATAATATAAAAAAAGACTTTTGTAAACGAATTGGTGGAATTGTCTTTGCTAATCAAGTCTTAAGAGCAATTTAATACACAATAACTAAAATTTCAATATTTATTATTACTGTTCCAATTGGAAAGAATGTCATTTTTTCCATATTTTATTTCTAAATCTCTATTCAAATTGCGTTGTGGGTTCTATCGACAGAGAGAAAGAAACAGGACTGTTGTCAAAATTGTAAAATGAAAAGGAAAAAGAAATTTAATGGCCCCAACTGGGTGTGCACCACCTCCGCCACTGATTCAGCTCATCTTCGTATTATTAATCTGGTGTACATTTATAGATTGTGAGTTAATAGTGATAAGTGATAACAGAACTAAGGCAAAAGCCCATCATGTTCACTAGGCAGAATCTGGCTGGTAAAAATCTCACCTGTAGCATTATTTAGCTGGTGATGGAGAGCATGGGAAAGAATAAAAGGGAAAAATTTGGAAATTTACTTGGAACAGGTTTGTGGCATCATGGAGTGAAGTTTTTGTTTCGATTATGTACTGGTGTTTAAAGTTTGCATATGTTGAACATACTCTAAGCCATTATACTACGTTTAACAGTTACGGACATTTTGGAATTTCAACAATTTTACGGGCATTATAGTGGTCAGAGCCAATGGATGGTAAATTGGGTCAGGCAACATGGATTATGATGTTTGGAGTTACCAAATTCTTGTAGTATATAAACAGTTCCTAATCATTTTGACAGGTTAAACAAGTCGCCCATGTAAAACTAGGGGAGCCTTTATAAGCCTATAAGCATGCATTTAATCTTTGAGTTTCTTTCTGATAGTGAATTGATTATGTGGATTTTGAGACTATTTTTAGCTGTTGCGAGGGTGAAGCACCCCAATCCCTCCCCTTCTTCACAGAAACTGCCCGAGTACTCTACAGTAAATGTTCAAAGAATCATGCACAAATAAACCCTAATAATCCCTTATCCTACTTGTTGGCCTTTGATTCAACTACCAAAATCATAAGTTACTCGCAGGATTGAATATATTATCCCACGACCTGCATTTTATGAAAATCAATCTGAGATCACACTTGTCAATCTCCAAAGCCTAGACGATGTTTTCGCTTCCTACCAACCTCAACATTAGAAGCTTTTCATTAGCAAAATTTGCCACAACAGCATTAGTGCATATTTCCTAATGCTGTCCTAGATCAGGTGGCTCCACTGAGCAATTATCAGTCGATTGAAAACCACAATGTTAGAATGAGGGAAGTTATATCCTCTAAGCACAGCTAACACAATCTTACTCAGAATGCTCATTTGGGTTATTTTTTCTTCTGGTCAATCCTATTTTTGAAGCCTTTAATCACAATCCAGAAGTTCTCTTGAAAACCTCTAGTTTTTAGTTCCTAGCAGTAGGCACATTTGTTTTTTTTATAACTCAAGTGTCTAGACCAGCTTATGCACACCTCAACTAATCCTAGGGGCTCAAACCCACTGCCCACTTGTGGTGGGATTTGATAAAAACCATTATCACTTCAGATCTCAGATGGTGAGCAAAATAATCAGATTTGGTCAGTGAAAGACCGGAAACGTCTGGGATCGCAAGGCTTTCTTTCTTTTTCTTTTTTTGATCCACTGATCGCAAGGCTTTCTGCTGTAGGCTTTTCTTACTGGTATAACTCTTTCACATCCTGCTATTGCTTTCCTATTTTTTTGAAAAACAATATTAACTATGTAACTCAATGATCCAAGTTTATTTGGGTCAGTTGGTCCGTTTTTGCAAGTTGATCCGCCGCTTTTTGTGATGTGGTTATCTTTACCGGAAACAATACATATCAAATGATTTTTCAAAATGAAGTACAATAATCAATCAAATGATCATAAAATGTATCTCCTCATGGACTTCTGCCAACTCAGCTGACTGCTAAATCTCCCAATGCTCTATGGTTACCTTGTAAAATTTCAAAGACATTATTACCCTGTAGGATTTTGAACTTCCAGTTATTTCCTTTTCTTTTCAATTGACCTATAGTTGTATTTAATTATATTGCCTCTTGCAGCAAATTCCCAAGTGGTGGCTCTGGATGTATTATCTAGTCCCTACATCTTGGACTGTAAAGGGAATGCTTACTTCACAGTACGGAGATGTACACAAGAACATTACAGTGTTTGGTGAAACTAAAACCATCTCGGCTTTTGTAGGAGATTACTTTGGATGTCACCATGATCAATTACCCATTGTGGGTGTTGTTCTCATTATCTACCCCGTTGTGTTTGCTCTTCTATTTGCATTCTGCATAGAGAAGTTAAACTTTCAGAGGAGATGAACTTTGTCAAACCTTTTGTTTTGTACTTCAAATGAATAATTGTTACTGTAATCACTTATGGACTTATATTGAGATGTTTCATACTTAGATCTAAGGTTGCATGTTAAGTCACAGTGGATGAAAGGAAAGAAAATAGTTGAAGGGGGAGAGTAAACCTGAATGTGAGTTTGCAGGCTGTGAAAATGGTGGGGAGTCGCCGAAAAGCCCATACCTCAGGAAACCATGAGAAAAATTTGTACTGAAAGAAAAAGCCATACCTAAGGCACAGTAGGCAGGCTCCCCCGTTCCGAAGAGGACCTGGGGCAGCTGTGCCGAGCTAGCAGGTGGCTGTGCCCAAACAATGAGTATCGTCCTGAGTCAAAAAAAGAAAGTGACTTGAACCGTTCACTGCGTAGAGCTTCACGCATTGAACAAATTTGTAAAAAAATCCAGTCGATGGGATATCAGCAGCTCAGTGAACAAATGGCATCTTTGGACAGTTATTATTGGTTGAAAAATTATACTGTGGAAAAATGTGATTTTTTCACTGAGTTACCGAACTTTAATCGACTTGATATTTTACTATTTCGTTTTATGCGTCAAGTTCTTTCAGATCACTTTTTTTTGGCTTGGGACAAAACCCTTTTTTCTTTGTGAAATATAATGTCACAAATATGTGCACAATTACAATTACAACGTCATATATTAGCTCTATTAGAGAAAGTCATAGTGCATGACGAACTCTTGTAGAGTTGGGATGCCGGTTTTCTCCGTTGTCTTTGTACTTTGTCATCCAAAGATTAATAAAATAGAAATTTGCCAAACAAAAAAGAAATTTGCCAATCAAAAGAAGAAAAAATTTTGTAGGGTACCAAACACGTAGGTCAGAGTTTCCATTTCCATTTAAATGGTGCTAAAAATGTTTGGCAGATTCTTAAAAACTATACATAACCAACACCGGGAAAAACTTCTTTACGGAGCCTTCGTAAAAAGGTTTTCACGGGATTGAACAATCTCTCCCGTCCAAAAGTATTTTGGGTGGTCTGAATTTTAAATAAACTAATCGCGCGAATAATTTATTTAAAATCAGAACAGTCGATTAGCGAGACGGACAGTGAGATGGAGCAGCATAGAAAACTCTTTTATGGAGCCTTCGTAAAAAAGATAATCTCTGCGAGGTTAGAGAAAAGGTTAATTTTCCCATTTCCGTGCAAGAGGCCTAGACCCGTTCGTCTTGGAATTTTGAATTTGAATTTATAGATAATAAATGTAGGAAAAAATAGAATAATAATTAAAAATAGAAATAATGATCGAAAAGAAAAAAAAAGAAATTAAAATAATAATTAAAATTCAAAAATTCAAAACCACTAACCGTGTACTACTCCAATGGCGAAAAGGAAGACACGAGCCAGAGATCAAACCCCATTGGGTTACCGGCTCCAATGGGGAAGATCCGACGCCTGGGACTTTCTCGCGGCGGAGGAGATTAGCTCCAGGGTGGACATGGAAGTGGTCACCGAGAGAGAGAGAGCAGAAATCGACATGGGCATATTTTCAATGAACAGGAGAAGTAATTCAGCTCAATGGTCCCACCATGCCTTGATTCCGACAGGTATTTGTAGTTAGTTTATTGGGGGGAAGACACGAGCCAGAGATCAAACCCCATTGGGTTACCGGCTCCACTGGGGAAGATCCGACGCCGGGGACTTTCTCGCGGCGGAGGAGATTAGCTCCAGGGTGGACATGGAAGTGGTCACCGAGAGAGAGAGAGAGAGAGAGAGAGGGCAGAAATCGACACGGGCATATTTTAAATGAACAGGAGAAGTAATTCAGCTCAATGGTCCCACCATGCCTTGATTCCGACAGGTATTTGT
>BPLS01000166.1:836846-861935 GCA_019656275.1 Rhododendron kiyosumense
TTATACTATGGTGAGCTTTAACATCAGTCCTTGATATAGTGCATCATTTACTTATTGTGCATTGGAGGAGTGCTAATTGCTAAGCTACCATATGTGGGTCAAATAATGGGCGGTACATGAAGGGGGAGGAGGGAATAGTTAGCTTTAAGGACTTCATTTATGTATTTTAACCTTAAACAAGATATTGGAATGGCAGATTCAACATCGTGCTTTAGAATAGATGTACACTAAAGAGTAAAGACAGTGGGGCAAATAAAAACACAAGTCAAGATACAGTGCCACATGGATGCCAAATAAGAAAGAGAATACAAATTTGGGCGCATGTTACTTTATGTCTTATATATGTTATGCTGTGACCCATTCACATTTACAAGAAGTTTATTCTGAGGATGGACTCGTTAATTTGATGTGACACTTTGTTCATGGTAGCGTTATCATAACGAAGGAAAATATATTGTTCATGGACCTACTACATTAATTGTTTTGACAATAGTCTTCACTTCTATAGGACTCATTTCTGCTCATTGTGATTGTAGGAACAATAAAGCTCTTGTGGATTCTCTAAGTACTCCTTCCAATACAGAAGAGTTGCATTTTAAAACCCGCTTCTCACAAAATACTTGGGGACAGTTCAAGTCCTGCCTTTGGAAACAATACTTGTCTTACTGGAGAAGTCCTTCGTACAACTTGTTGCGCTCCATGTATTTATTGTTCGCATCTTTGCTTTATGGTATTCTATTTTGGGATCAAGGGAGGAAAATGTAAGTAAACTAAATTGAACAATGTTGACAATATACAAGAAGTTAAGTAGGGAATTAGGTATTTCCTAGACAAAGAATCACCATAAGATTGGTCTGGTTTGCTAATTCCCTCGACCTATAATGAGTACATTAATAGGTTCCGGGATTAAATTTTCATGCTCATCAGTTATCAGTAGACTTCTTCGTGTTTGACATAGAAATCACTTTATTGGACAGAAATAACCAGCAAAGTCTTTTCAATATTCTCGGGGCAATGTTCTCTGCTGCAATGTTCTTGGGCATAAATAATTCTTCGTCAGTTTTACCATATGTGTCAACAGAACGATCAGTTTTCTACCGGGAAAGGTTTGCAGGAATGTATGGCTCATGGGCTTATGCACTTGCTCAGGTAACCTCATAAGTACCTAAAGCTTAGGTATCTTAGTTGAACTATTGCCATGTTGCCAACGTTTTTGGTACTACTTGAAACCTAACGTCTTAATATATGAGTGCCAGCTATTACCAATTATTTTCTTATATTTTTTCTTAATCAGCATTTTATTACCAGCACTTTCTACATATTTATATACCTGCTTAATTTTGTAGGTCACGATTGAGGTTCCATATCTCATGGCCCTAGCAATTGTTTTCTCGACCATCACGTATCCGATGATTGGGTATTATTGGTCAGCTTATAAGGTTTTATGGTACTTCTACGCCATATTTTGTACATTGATGTACTTCACTTATCTTGGAATGCTGATTGTTGCAATTACACCAAGCTTTCCAATAGCGGCCACTTTACAGTCGCTGTTCTACATGATTTTGAACCTGTTTGCTGGTTTTTTGATTCCTCAACCAGTAAGCTGCTGACTTCTACTTGGTTTGGTACACTAGTTGTATTTTGCATTATTAAGCGGGTGTACATTTTATAGTGGTGAATTAATGGTCATAACAGATCTAGGAGGGGGGGGGGACATCTTGTTGACTAGGCAACTCGGTAAAAATCTGAATTGAAACATTATCTTCCATGATCACCTTGTAAAATTTTAAGGACATTACCAGTTGGTTTTCTAACTTCCTGTTATTTCTGTTTCTTTCTAATGTTACTGACCTAGCTGTATTTATATTGCCTTTTGCAGCAATTTCCCAAGTGGTGGCTTTGGATGTATTATCTAACCCCTACATCTTGGACCCTAAATGGGATGTTCACTTCACAGTATGGAGATGTACACAATGAGATTATGGTGTTTGGTGAAACTAAAACCATATCTGCCTTTTTAAAAGATTACTTTGGGTATCACCATGATCAATTACCCATTATGGGTGTTGTTCTCACTATTTACCCCATTCTTTTTGCTTTTCTATTTGCATTCTGCATAGAGAAGAAAAATTTTCAGAAGAGATGAATGTTGTCAAACCATTTGATTTGTACTTCAAATGAACAGATTGTTACTGTAATGACTTATGGACTTCATATTGAGATGTGTTGTACTTGGGTTTAGTGTTATTAAATCGCAGTGGATTAAATCGCAGTGGATGAAAGGCAACTAGAGAAAGAGAGAAATTAGTTGAAGTGGGAGAGTAAACCTAAGTGTGCATTTGCAGGGCTGTGACCATGGTGGGAAGTCGCCGGAAAAGCCATACATCAAGAAATCGCGAGAGAAATTTGTATTGAGAGAAAAATGCATACCCTTAGGCACAGCAAGCTCCTCCATTCCGAAGATGAGGACTTGGGGGCTTGTTGTGCCTAGCTGGGTAGTTGTGCCCAAAAATTAGGTATGGTTCCGAGCCAAAAAAAAATGTGATCCAAACCGTTCACTACGTAGAGCTTGACATAGGATAAAGTTGGAAAAATCAAATTGATCGGATATCAATGAACAAATGACATTTTGGGAAAGACAATGGCAGGAGAGGATGATGGAGACCATCCAATGTAAAGTCAGAAGGAAAACTTGGAGATGGATTTTGAGTTTGCTTCCATAGACTCTCCACCCTTCTCCTGGTTATATATATTTTTTTGGTTGTATTTTGTTTGTTATTTTAGTTGTAAATTTTTTTGGATTAATATAACTAGGATGATCTTTCCACTCGGAAAAAAAAGAAAAAAGAATTAGGAGTTTTTGAAGTTGATATTTCATACAAACACACTTAGAAAATTATTTAACAATGTGTTTTGACTATTGAAAGCAATTTTGCGTCATTTTGAAGGTTGAGGGTAAAAAACATTTTTTCAGTGCTTTTATACAACCAAGCCGCTAGTGTCGAAATCATTTTTCAAAATATAATGCAATATCTTATTCGGCCAGCTTAACAAAATAAACATTACCAATTATTTTTATGAAGACACAAATGGTAAGAAAATTTCTTGTAAAATCTACCACATCATCTCTTCGAAGTGGTCTTTGAGTTGATGAAGAAAAGTCTGTACAGAGTAGATAACTGAGTTTGAACCATTGAGTGAAATTACGATATAAAAAAGAAAGAAAGAAGAGATTCATGGTCATTAGATAAACCCACAAGAAACTAATATAATTAGTAATTACCTATAAATAAACATAATACAAAAACCCACCCTTTCTTGGTACCGGGAAAAAACTCCACATATCAGTATGAACTATTATGAAAGGGTAATTAATCATGACATACTTACAACCTCTGCAACCCCAAATAGCTAACTTTAAGTTGAAGTTTTCTAATGTTCACTAGAGGAATGACCTAATCTAGAACGTCAAAGATAAACAAGACAAGACAAAACATCTAATCTGAAAAGAAAGTCCATAAGGTAGTGGAAGACAACTCCATAGCGATGTGCAAGCATTTCATTTTATAGAAATCAGCAACTCTACACCAAATCTCAATCTGCTTCTTGGACGCTCAATCCAGAACAAGACTACCATAGAAGAGAATAAGACATTAAAAAAAAGAAAAAGAAAGAAAGAAATTAGATAATTGACTAATTGAAAGAATGGTTAAAGATAATAGAGAAACATAGAAAACAAACATGAAAAGCAAAACAGCGATGCACTACAGAGAACAGAACCAATAGAATCAACGTGCAAGGGGAAGCCATTTACTTTCGAAATACAAATGGGGGAGACATGGAAACACAGAGTTATTGAGTGAGACAACGGGAGTCATATGATGGGTAGAATCAGAATTAAAAAAATCATGTGGTAGGTGAGATACCTGTGGTATAAGAACCATGTAAATTGGTGGCACGACTGAAGCTTGTGGATGATTCCTTGAGTGGTAGCCACGAGCTGCTCAAACAATGGAGGTGAAACACCCCCGGAGGTAAGAGCTAAAAAATGGAGAGAAAGCTAATCTGATTCTGACCTCAAGAGGATGACACAGTAATCAAGGGTGAAGAACGGCATCCCTTTGACTGCAAAAGCTTCAGGCGCGCATTCTTTCAATGTCCCTTTTGATGGCAAAAATTGCGCTCATCCATAGTAACTCCAGGCTTGCTCTTACCCATGACACTAATAACATGCATTTGTTAGTCCGACATGGTGGCCAAGTGCAAATACAAATCTAAATCTGAAGCTGACACATATTTGAAGAAGATGCAAATGGAGGGAAGAAGATGACCGTCAGGTAGTTGGCGACAAGATGATAACTTGCAGGGACAGCAGTGATGGCACCTAGTGCAAAACAAACAAGCTATACGAATACCTGCTCTGGTACCATGATATAATGCAAAAGAGAGAACCAAAAGTAACTGTCTACAGCAAAATGAGATTGGTCTTGTGTAAATACAAAGCCAACCACTAGGTTATACATCCAAACCATAAGTTACTCAAAGAAACATAAATCCAAACAATCCTTGAAGAACCAGATAAATGACAAGAACATAAACATTAATCACAATACGTGCACAAAAATAATGTCATACATGAGGGAAAGTCATAAGTGCGAAACAAACTCTTGTAGGGTACCAAACCTAGGTCAGAGTTTCCACTTACATTTAAATAGTGTTAAGAATAAGTTTGGCTGATTCTTAAAAACTACTTAACCAACAAGAACATGAGGTTAAAACAATTGTCCCCGAACAGAGTGCTATAATCAGAAAAGATTCAAAACTCGAATATTGGAGGATAACCAGACACAGAAACTAAAGTCGTAAGTTGCTCGTTGCTTCACTGGTTTGAGATAGCTTGCAATCCAGAATGCTACAAGCTTGCTTTCTCGGTCTTTGCGCAATGTAGGAAGACTCTTTGGTGTGCTTAAAACTTCGTATAGTAACTCAAATCCAGTAAACTCTGCTCTTTTCTTAGCTGACCAGTGCACTATGCTAATAATGAAATGGATGCATATTTCCGAACAAGTAACAATCATTGCATCAGCATTTGAGACCATGATTGAAGAGTGGCCCAAGAGCCACAGTAAGATTGCCCAAGTATGACCAAGTGGTCAAACAGTCTTTTCGCTTGTAGAATAAGGCTGCACACACCCAATCCTTCTCCAGCAAGAGCCTTGTGCGCGAGGTAGCCCTTTAACATCTGAGGCCATAACTCAAGCATGTATCAACATCAGCTGCCAACTCTTTTGTCTGAAAACTGCATCACCTGAATAACCCAAACCACCCTGAAAGTACGAGTCTGACTGATGCCATTGCCAACAGTACCCTTAGGTCCATTCTTGAACTACCACCCGATTTACAAGCTTCTCCACACTAAAAGACGCTTAATTGCATCTTCATTTAACCTGCATTTTTTTCCTCAGTCTTGCTGAGCAATGGACGATAAACAATTACCCAAACTGACCCGGAACACGTAAAACTAGCAAAGTCTTCTTCCAACTTCTGTCCCAAAAGTTGAACTTTCTAAAAGCACAGATGAAAATTATGCATCCCTCGTATGTGATCAAAATGAAATAATAACCCCCAGTTGTCATAATGAATTACAGACGGATAAAAACAACCCCAACTGTACCAAGACACCGTAATTTACTGCTTCATTGTATCAAAAAGAATAAAATATATGTATCAATTTATAAGACGAGTAACTTTCTTCTTCGTTTCTAGTCTATTAATTTTTCTTCCCCTTAAAGCTCACTTTCACAGTGATCATAGACAGAACCTTCAATCGCCATCTCAGAAATAAGTAATGTAAGCATCGAATAAATGTCTTTGTCTTCATAACGAGGTATATGGTTTTCTTTAAAAACGAACGTGTGGTTTCTTATCCCAATCCAACTGCATCCAATCACCTTCTTTTCACTGCTCTCTTTCAAGGCCTTCCTCACTCGAACCATGCTCTCCCATTTGCCCCTCATCTCATAGGCCCGATCAAGTACCAGATAGGGTAGAGATGAATGTGGATCATACTCTATCAACCTCTCCGCTACTCTTTCGGTGAAATTCAAATCTCCATCAGCCCCAATACCTTGAAGAATGGATGCCCAAATTACAGGACTGGGCTCACGAGGCATTGCCTCTACAATATCCATGGCTTCTTTGAGTTTACCTGCTCGAATCATCATATTCACTACACAATGATAATGCTCATCCCTTGGTACTACTCCATATGCCTTCTCCATTGAGAAAAGGACTCTCATTCCTTCTTCTAAAAAGCCCCCATAGCTGCATGCCAATAGAACCCCAACTAGAGTAATTCGATCCGGCTTTGGACCTATTCTAAGTAGTTCCTGGAAGAGGTCAAGGGTTTCAGCTACTCTCCCATTCTGAGTCAAACCTAAAATAATTGTGTTCCAAGATATCAAATCTTTTGGATCGATTTCAGCAAAAATATTTATGGAATTCTCAATCAATCCATATTTGGCATACATTTCTACAAGTGAACTCCCAACCACCGCATCAGATTCCATACCTAATTTGAGAACCAAGGAATGGAGTTGACTCCCCTGCTCTGCTGGAAGAAGAGAAGAAGCAGAGCTCAGAACACTGCTGAGTGTGAATTTAGTCGGGCTGAGGTGATCTCTCATTGTAAGGACAAAAAGTTGCAAAGCATCCTCTCCAAAACCATGCCTTGCGTAGCTCGAAATCATAGAATTACAAACAGCAGAATCCCGTACAATGTTTTCTTCAAAGAGCTGGATTGAATCCTCCAATCTGTTGCATTTGGAAAATAGGTCAATGGCAGCACTTGATACAATGGTGTTAGAAAGAAACCCGAGCTTGACGCAGAAAGCAAGTATTTGCTTACCCTTTTCCAAATCTCGCAAGTAGGTACAAACACTAGTCACTATCGATACTGTAAACTTGTCGGGTGAGTATCCAACAGATACCATCAAACAGAACTGATGCAACGCCATTTCCCCATGCCCACATTTCCAACATCCCGAAATCAACGAGTTCCAAGACACAACATCCACCTCCTCCAATGTTAGAAACACTGCAAAGGCATAATCCACAAACCCGAGCGTCCCGTACATGTTAATCAAGGAATTCCCAACAACCACATTTGACAACAAATCCACCCCACTTCTCATCATGCTACCATGAATCTGCTTGCCATAACAAGCACTTGTCACGCACGATGTCATAATCGAGAATGTGAATTCATTAGGCCTCATACCCTCATTCTGCATCCCCCTAAAAAGTTCCAATGCACTATCAAAAAACCCATTTGAAGCATATCCAGAAATAACCGAGTTCCAACTCACAACATCTCTTTTGGGCAATTTCTCAAACACATTACGTGCACCTTCGAGGTTACCAGAGTCGACATAGACCCTCAAGCAAATGTTCCAAGAAATGGTGTTCTTGTTGGCTATGTCATCAAATGCTTGCAAAGCATCACTAAAGGTTCCGACTTTGGAGTACAGATCAATGCAGCGGTTACCCAGAAAAGTGTGGCGGTTGAAACCGACTTTAATCAACTGGGCATGGGTTGATTTGGAAAAAATCAAAGATTTCAGTGAGAGGCAGTGATCTATGAGGTTGGAGTAAAAGGAGAGTGACTTTGCGTGAAGCCCATGAGATTTAATAAGAAAAGGGTACATACAAATGCTCTACTACCATCATCAAAGATAAGTGCTTTTTGCTACAAGCTCAAAGCTTCGCGTATGGTAACTATATAGCGTATCACCCAAAAAGAAAATTCAAGAACTTCTACGGTTGCGTTCGACGGGGTTACGTGGTGGCCCAACACCCCCTCAACCTCACACATTATTGGAAAAAATTCCAGTATCAGGTGGTATCACGTGGTGCCCGCTTGAGGCATCCGAGCTGTCTATTATATTTTTGGATGGCTTGGATTTGGAGAGATAAAAATGAGAGAGAAAATATTGAGATGAGAGGAGAGAAAGAGTTTTATTTTGAGCCGTCCAAAAATGTATTGAATGGCCTGAATGTGCTGAGTTGGTATCACGTGGGATATATCCACCCAGCCGGCACCGAAACTTTGGGTCGGCACCGAAAATTTTGGACGAGAAGAAAGAGTTTTATTTTGAGCCGTCCAAAAATGTATTGGACGGCCTGAATGTACGGAGCGAATATCATGTGGAATATATCACCCGGCCGGCACCGAAAATTTTGGACGACAAGAAACATATACTGCCTCCATCCGATTTTAAATTTTCTCTACGATTTTTTTTTTGAAAAGAAATTTTCTCTACGATGAATCTGTACATTTTCAAACTCTCCAAAAAAAATTACTTTGTTTACACCAAATTAAATGAATACTTTTAATTTGATGTAAAAAATAATATATAAAAATATATTTTTTGGAATTTGAAATGTGCGGATTCTTGTTGGAAACATTTAAAGTGGGATGGGGGAAGGGAGTTGAATACGAAAGCAACATAGTTTGTGGCCAGGAAGTACTAATTTTGCGGCTACTAGAGAGGTGTAATTGACAAACACGCTTTCCTCGTAAAATGGGACTAGAGCAATTTCTCGCGGCCAGAAGAAATTTATCGCTTGCATAAACTAGAGCAATTTCTCGCGGCAAGAAGAAATTTATCGCTTGCATAAGCAACTGTTACCGGTCAACAGCAATTTTCCACGGCCAGGGAACAAAAGAGCAATTTATCGTGTGCATGAGAAACTGTTAGTGGCCAACAGCAATTTTTCTCGGCCAGGGAACAAAAGAGCAATTTATTGCGGTCATGAGAAATTATTAGCAGCCAACGGCAATTTTTGGCAGCCAGGGAACAAAAGATGACGGCCAAGGGATTAGAATATGTGGTTGACAAACACAGTTTCGTCGTAAACTTAAAAAAATACGCATATAGTTCAGCATCAACCGTCGTCCTCCTATGGCAATGAGAGACTCGAAACACAACCACACAGTCTTTCTCTCTCTCTAGACTCGAAACACAACCCCTCTCTCTCTCCAATACCAAAAATGCTAAGGACACATATAATTGTATACATATCTTGCATATACATTTTTATGAGGTCCACCTCGGGTTCCACCAATATGATTTGAACCGCCTATTATTTTTAAAATAATGTTTTAAGAGTTTCTATAAAAAATCAACTAGATAGGATATGGGTAAGGGCTTTTTCAAAAATCGCAGTGCGAATCAGACTGTTTCACCCTATGATTTTTGAAAAAGCCCCTACCGATACCCTATCGAGTTGATTTTTTACAAAAACTCTTAAAAAATTATTTTAAAAATAATGAGCGGTTCAGATCATATTGGTAGAATCCGAGGTGGACCCCATAAAAATGTATGTGCAAGATATGTGTAAAAGTGTATATGTGCAAGTAGCATGACTCCTCCAATACCATCAAAACCTGGACTTCAACCCGCAGAATACTCCGAACAAATTTAATTGTTAGTCACAATGCAGAATACTCCGAACAAATTCTGCACTCAAATCATCATGTTCTAAAGAAAAGAAAGCCATTAACTCCTCTGTTTCTGCTAGTATTTTTTACTAACTTTTCGTATCTCTACTACAGTATATTAATAGATTAGTCTCTTGTTCACAAGTCTTTCACGCCAAACAACTCTTATGAGAAATAAAAATAAAAAAACTCCTCCAATATGGAAGGGGGAGGAACAGTACTCTGGATGTGGCAGATTATTTTTGCTACTTCAATGAATTATTGGAGTTCTTCATTTCGTTTTGTTTTATTAAAGCGGTGGAACTTGCAGTGGAATAACAAACACTTAACAGTCACTTTGGATGGTGAGAAATTGTGAGATAAGAAAGGAGAGTAATTTCTCACAAAATCTTACTATTTTTGGTGAGATTGGGTGAGAAATGAGAAAAGTCAGTCAAAACACTTTATTTTTTTGTACTTTTCTCTCGTTTTCTTACCAAAATAGTCAATTTAAATGAGTGATTTGATTAGAAACCAAAATCTTTTCTTTTCTTTTGAAATCACTTCATCTAAAGAGACTGTAAATGCTCAACTTACACCTCCCCACTATTGTCCGCTTTGTTTAACTATTGCACTTTCTCTAATGATATAAAAACCAATTTGGCCGGATATTAGGATAAATTATTCAATATCCCTCAGTATTCAGTGCCTCAAGGCATGATAGGTGATTAAGTGTTGATTGGGTTTGAGCCTTCACAGTCTATGGAGATCTACGGTACCTCCATTTTGTTACTTGCACTAAGTGCTCAGGTCAAAAGGGAGTCTATAAATTAGCAAAGTCACGTGGTTACAAACAGTAGCGGATCCCCGCCCTGCACCAAATTGTGGGTGGGATGTGCTTTGCCACCACATATACCGGGGGTTGTTGGGATCATGCAACAAGCTAGGAAGTTGCATCCCTGAGAGAGGAAGATTGTAATACCCCAGATTTGAGAGAAGTGAATACTTAGTCTCACATTGATTGGGAGCTTTCACTTGCTATATTTAACATCCACCTGAGACAACATAACACCTTTCAAGATCAAATGTCCAGGCCGAATAGAGATCAACGGTCAGTCGGGCCTAGTCGTTACACCACTGATGTCAATTCCTGAATCCATAAGTAGTTGCATTGGATTGAAGGTAAGAAGGGATCATTTAATTGTATTTTTTAAAGTTCTTGTCTCGTCATTGTTACAATATTTCAAGTGTTTGAATGAAATGTAACAGGTTCATATATATCTCCATTAGTGAACCTCGCAAGAAAACCAGCTCCTTGTCCATCACAATCACTGTCTATTACTTGATTGACGAATATGTTGACAAGTCCATAGGGAAATTTCTAGATAATTGCTCATGCATGACCTCAAAACTTTGTTGAATAATAATATTTACCAAGATTTCAAATAAAAGCAGCAGTACTGAGTTTACGGTGGACTTGCTAGCTGGATATGATACGGGCGTGGGTCTCTGTCTGATGGAAATTCTTTGATATTGCCATCTTGTCCTTTTCGTTACTTATTTCCAAAGACTTAATAATACTGCCATGGAAGAAGTAGAACCAAAGATTGTTGTTGCAGTACAGTACTTTTGTTTCATTTTTACTTGGTCTTCTAAACTACTCTGATTGAATCTTTTTTTGATGATGAGAAATGGAAAGAACCTACTCTAAGCTACATGGCTACATCCAATCCAGTGAAAAGGGATCATGATTCACCTCCAACCGCCTACCGTGGTAAACGAATCCAGCAGTTCGTGAGTTCGGCTCGTTAACGCTTGGCTTGACTCCACTTGTTCGAGCCGAGATTGAGCTCGAGTTTTCGACTCATTTATTGAACGAGTTAGGTGGAGACAAAAGCTCGGCTCGTTAAAGGAGGCTCGGTTCGATTAAAGATACTTGTTCAATAAATGACAAAACTCGGCTCGTTAAGATTTGAGCCGAGCTCGAACTTAAGTTTTTGGCTCGTTTAGTTAACGAGCCGAGCTCGAGATCGATAAAGTTCAACTTAGTTGGTTTATAGCCCTACAATCACTCCATTTACGGGCCGTTTTGCCAACCAGATTAAATCAAGACCGACAAATCATTCTACTTGTTTTTTTGAAAAGGAAATTGATTTTCACTCTCTTTTTCGATATTCACATTTTAGTGTTGAAAGTATAGGATTTTTTTTTTCTTCTAAAAAACAAGTGTGAAAATCAATTCTTAAAAATCTTTCTGCAATTACCCTTATAGCAATTTCAGACGTGCTATATGGTCAATGTCAATGGACCATAGCTTCGCTTAATTTCTCGATGCTGCCGAAGTTTGGTTTCCCTCTCCAAATGGTAATTGCCTAACAAATAAGTAATTGCCTAACAAATAGTGAGTGGTTAATAAACTGCCCAACGAAAAGTAAAAAAGTGGGCAGTAATAAATTAAAGCTGCCGCCTTATTGATCCCCCCAAAAAAGCTGTAACCTTTTGCACCAAATTTTTTGGAGTAAGCAAAAGGGGAGTAAAGCAAAGCAAAAGGGAATGGAATGGGATTTTGGTCACATATTCTTTAAACATGTTAATGCGTTTATATTTGCAAGCACTACACTCGATCTCTTTGTTCTCATAAATTTTAGTGATTTGTGATGTAATTCAAAAACGCTTTTTTCATTTATACTTTTGCTCACACATGTAATTGCGAATTATTTGACTTATTATAATAGGATCCTCACCCCTAAGAGGGGGAGGAATTCTATTCATTTTATTTGTGATCGATTTTTGAATAATTGATACATTAATTACATTTGGAGCTCATTGAAAACATTAATGATGTTAAAAAATCATGTCAAGAAACACATAATCCGAATACATTTATATCTTGTAGGAAAATACGAATGAAGAATGAACAAATCAACATGATTTTTAGAGCGATTAAATATTCCTGATGATATCTATTTGATTGATATAATCTTAGAACATGTTTATCTTCAAAAAATATATTCAAAATGAATGTCTTTTTTTTATTGTCGATGTGGGTCTAGAAAGAGCCTATAAATGAATGATGGAAAAGTTCCACCACACACTTAAATTGAGGATCCCATTCATCCAAAAGGGTGTACGCTCCCTAAAATCAGGACTTTTTCACTTTCACTTACTGGGGTGGGGTATTTTTCTAACCAAAAAAGTGAAAGGGTGGTTATCTAATTGGTGAAGAGTGTAGATTCAACTTACTTGGTTAATTGTATTAAATGATGGAGTACTAGTTTTGGTTTGTATGACATCAAGACTGCATAAGCAAATTACCACATCCACCATGAGAGAAGAAATATCAGAAAAGCTGGAAAGGGACAAGCAAGTCTTTTTCCTTCCCAAGAAAAACAAAAAGAAAGAATGAGAGACAAGAGATGAAGAAAAATAAGCCCACCCATCTAGAAAGCTTGACCTTATGAAAAGACTGACACCTCCCCCAAATTAAAGTCACACCATCAAAAAAAAAACAGATACTTGCTAACCACAGCCCAATAAATAATGATTGATGCGTAAAAAATAAATTGATATTTACGAAAAATTTATAAACGTATGTGAAAAATGCATTGATATCGATGAAAAGTGCGTTGAACTTTTTTTTTTTGTGTGTGCGGATATTACATCATCCACTATCTAATAAGCTGAGGTTAGCAAAATCGAAACAAAAATACTAAATCCAAACATGAACATAATTTTCCAAAATTTACACAGATTACACGTGCAAATTCATATGACAATGATATTCTGACAATTAAGAGGTCATATTAATTAATGGGTGTTTTGATTTCAATTGTTTATAATTCTGTGGAGTTCTTTTTTTCCTGTTTTTACATCATTACTCAACAAATACTAGTAATCTTTACCTCTTTATAAATTAATGATTCATTGACGAAATTTAATGAGACGAGAAACATTGAAAAGTGATATATATATATATATATATATATAAAATAATCATTCAAAATGGTATGACAGTAACATATACAAATTGACCAGCCTTAGTTTTTTTTTTCTTCCCCTGTTTGGATGGTAAATTATGTCAACCACGTGATTAGGCATGAATTCTTCTGTTAAAACATACTTTCCCTACACGGTTACTTGTAAAACCAAAAATACTGCCGACACATGTCTCTAATCTAAGATACAGATGTATTTTGCCCACATGATATAGGAACCCGGCTCCTCTCCCGTCCCCGTACAATTTGCAATTTTGTGGGTCCATCATGGACTCACAATAACGATTGGGCCCATTCATGTTGTAGATCTCATCGATAACTTCAACCCCATCAGAAATTAACTTTATCGGATCCCGTTTGATACTTGATTGGTTCACCTTTATATTGAAAAAATATATATATCTTTGATTTTGGATTCAACCCCATTTTTGAATGCGTTCCGATCAATTATGGATAAGATGATTTTAGTGTGGTTGAAGTTCTCGAGGAAATCTATAATAGGAACAATTTCGATCATTGTTGTAGACCGAATTGAACTCCAAAAAATGCAAACTGAATAGGCACGGGAGACAGAGAAATGGGAGAGGAGTCGGTTCCCATAATATATTGCAAACTCGCGGACGATTTTGAATACATCTATGATTTAATATGTGTCCCACGTCAATACAATTTGCTCTTTATTATCTTTAAAAAATATATATCTTAATAAAGCAAGTGACAAAAAACCAATTTGGTCATTGATCACAAACCCACCACAACAACCTCTCATCTCCGTCATCTCCAATTCACCATCTTCATCCCTCCCAACAACCCAAAAAACAAGAAAAAGAAAAAACCATGTTTGATCTAAAACCTGATCTCCCAAACCTCCATACTCACACCTTGAACCCCACCTCACGCATCAACGAAAGATGGGCAGACGCGAGCATCGAATCCCGGGTTCGAAAAACATCAGAAAACTATCAGAGTTACCGGAGTCACAGGGCAGCAGAGGATGATAAAGAGGACGATTCGGGTTTTTCGTCGCCGCCGTTGTGGAAGACGAACTACAAGCACCTCTCGCCGAACTCGAGGTCCCAGGCTATAGCCAGAGGCCAATGGGAGCTCATGGAGATGGTCAAAACCATGCCCGAATCGTGTTACGAGCTTTCGCTGAGGGATATTGTCGAGCACCCTATCAGAGCGCAGTCCGAAGAGGACCGTTTGGTTGATGATGAGAAAGTCTTGGCGAGAAAACCGTCGAGGGGGCTTAAGAGAGAGGAGAGCAGAGTGAAGATGGTGAGGAGCCGGAGCCGCGAGAATAATCACGGCGGGGGGTTGCTCTTGAAGATGGCGTTTCCGTTTAGTCTGGGGTCGAAGAAGAAGAAGAAGAACTTGGTGGGGACGAATAGTTTTTCGAGGGTTTCGCCGCGGCCGGAGGGGGTGGATAGGGGTGGTAAAGGTGGTGAGAAGGAGTGGTGGAAGAAGAGGTTTTCGGGCGAGAGCGGGGGAGGGAGTGGGAGTAGTGGCAGCGGCAGCGGAGGTAGCAGCAGTAGTAGCGGCAGGTACGTTCCGTTCGCTTTGTAGAGCTCGTCGAACATCGATCGTGCTAAAATCAACTTGGTTGGATATGGACCAACATGATTTTAGTACGAAAATATTTATCTTGAGATGAATGAATTTCAATTCTGAGCATTAGTATCGGTAGGTATGTTAATTTCAGGAATTCTGGTTTCACCATAGGCTTAATTTTTTTTGCTCAATTGCTCTGTACCTAAACTCCCATGTACTAGTATTCTAAGAGTACATTTTTTTTACCATTGAATCACCTGATAGTTTCTTGATTCTTGAAAATGCATCGAACATTGGTACTGGCGAAATTGGTACGGAGGATTTAGGGAGTGTTCTAGTACAATTTTTTACTAGTGATTCATTGAATCGTGTGAGAATTTCCAAATTCTCGAAGATGCATCGGGACTGGTGAAATTGGTAGAGGAGTTGGGGAGTATTTTCCCTCTGCTTTCCATTGTTCTGTACTTTGTTCTATCAAAATTGTAGATAGATTTGGTGTGGAGGAAAACTGAAGAGAGGCTTTAATCACGGGGGACAATCTTTTTAGCAGCTTTGGTACAAATTTCATGTCAATTTTGTTGCTTTATGGAGTAGTTGTTTTAAGGATTACTAAGATATAGGCGAAGGCATCCAAGCCCGCTTCTGTCGAAAACGCTCTGAAGGTATCGGCGTGTGTAGAGAATGTGTTGGGGTTGCTCTTGGATCTGCAGAACAGGTTGTAATCTCAAAACTGGGGTTGCTTGAAAGAAAATCCCAACTAACATGGAAAACAAAGATAATAGTTGACTTGGGAAACCCAGAAGAATGTTTTGATTATTACTAATAATCACTATGTATTCTTTCTTTTTTTTGGTGAAAAGGAAGAATCATTTACTAAAAATTACGAGTACAAAGTTCTGGGGTAGGTACCGCGAAGTAATGCAAGTAAGAGGAGATGAAAAACTAGAAACATTTCATTAGGATGACTTGATATATTGAATAGTAATGTCTTGAGGAAAACTAGATTGCTTGGTAAGGATGTCTGCGCATTGGTTTGCTTCTCTGAAGGCGTGCCCAACTGGCGGGTTTACCCCGTTGTCTGGAGCAGGTGCCTGCATTCGAAAACGAGAACAAAAATTATGAGTATCCATAATAGTGTCCTTTGAGCAAGGGAATAATGGCTTGAGCATCAATTTCAACTTGAATAGAGAGCAAATGCAAATTCTTTGCCAGTTATGACCCCTCCTAGTTGTATAGCAATCATTGAATTTGGTTAGGGAAGTGGTTGTATAATTTTGACTTCCATGGCACTAATGCCAAAACCCTAATTACACTGAATATGTGCTCTAATTATAAAGATACCTATGTGTATTAACCTATTTTATTGCATTGGTTACCTATCCTAGCAATCTTCTACAGTGAACAAATTTGATCAAATCATTGGACTTGGCAGACCCAACTGATGCTTCAGAGCATTGGCAGGTCACCAACTCTTGTAATGGGCAAAAAGTAATCAAATCAGTGGATTCTTCAACTATCTCTTGGTTTCATATACTTCACGTGAGACTAGCAGACAACCCATGGGATGCACGGGATGTTGAAAATGATTAGAAGTTACATATATCATTTCCTATCGGCCCGTGATACAGTTACGAAAAAAGTATAATAAAGAATCTGCTTCATACTTCATAATGGATAGATACGCTTGGTTCGGGTATCCTTCACATTTTCAATTGTTCGTCCCATTGGGCGTGTAGAGTAAATTTTTTGGTTCGCCATCAACTAATTTCTAATAATTGTAATGGTTCTTGATCTTTTGCAGGAAGAAAAGTGGTTGCTCACTCGGTTGCTGGTCCTTCCTCTCTAAGAGAAACATGAAAACTTCAAAGTGAAAGACGTCGTTATACTACTCCTGAGACACAATAGAAAGCTTTAGGAATATACCGCTAAAGGCTAAAGAGATGTGTAACGTAGCACATGTGAATTCCCTTTGAAATTTTGGAGGAGGTTGGTTGTTTTCTTTCCCATCTTTAATTTCTTATAATCTCCTTAAGGTTCTGTTTGCCAAGATATTGTTCTTCAAAGCGATGCTTCAGCCTGTGGATGTACAGCTGCAATCTGTTTAATTTCTTATAATCTTATTAAGGCTCTGTTTGCCAAGATATTTTCTTAAAAGTGATGCTTCAGCTTGTGGATGTACAGCTGCAATCTGTTCAAATATTTTTCATGCTTCTGTGTCTATGGATGGACTGGAATTTCTGCAGAAATTGCACGAGATTATGATGAAACTTCAGTTTTTATGGCTTCCGAATTCTTGAATGATACTGTAAAGTGAGTTCTCATTTTGTATTAACGATTCGTGTAGTGGTAGAAGATTCAAATTTTTTATTTTTTTTTGGCTTTAGATTTAGCACTACCTTGCTAAGAACAGTAAAATCATCTCTTAAAGTGTGTTACTAGTTGTGAAAATGATCCGTGCTTTTTCGACAATCATAGAAAGGAGAAGGGCCGGTGGTGGGCATTTGGGGAAGCCAGAAAGATCGGGTGTCTTCATTCGAGCAACGGGACAGAAGAATAATGAGTCAATGTGAGAGATTGGGGTTGTGGAAAGAGCCGAGTCGATCAAACATTCAAGCAACGGGACAGAAGAATAATCAGATGATGTGAGAGGCCGGGGTAGGGGAAAGAGCCAAGTCGATCAGGCTTGACAACCGGAAGCAAAACGAGATCCGGATTTGGCTGAAAAAGAAGCAACGGTATGTGTACCATGTCGACCATCACCATTGATAAAGAAGAATCTATAAATCATTTAGGGACCGCGAGGCCTTCAAGCATTTCGAAAGCTGCTCAGGTTGTAAATGAAATAGCGTTCCTGATTCAAGTTCTTTTTCCCAAAGACGTTCCGCCCCGACGAGTCATCTATTTAAAAGGACCCTCCCTAGCTCAACCAGGGAGAGAAAGTGTCTGACCAAAGCCAAAAAGAGGTTGACCCATTTCATTTCCACACTGCTGTATTTGCTCACAACAGCTCCCGCTTCCAATGATCTTCGCTTCATAGGAACTACAAAAACAACCATTCTGCTCTTTCCTTTTTTGGGTGCTACCTTACTACTAGGCTATACAGCTCTCAGGGAAATCTATATATTTTGTTTATTTTAAAGATCACTTGCGAGATAAACTTAAAATGGTTTTGTTTTTATTTTCTACAAGAAGCAAAAGTAAATTTTATCTGTTCTGTATGATTGTCCAAAAATGGCACTGGAAAATATTTTTAACCAACGAAACAATTTTGGTCGCGGAAAACTTCATTGAAAAATTAATGTTTTGTTTGGATTGTGATTTGAAAAGTGTTTTTGAAAAATAGTAGGGGTAATGAGTGGAGAGAGATAGAGAGAAAAAGGTGAAAAGTAGGGGGAATCTAAGAGGAATTTTTTGAAAAATTCTTTTTGAATCGCGAAGTGAACAAGGCATAAGTGTCGCCGGCCCCCTTGGCTGGGACAGCCTACCCCTTGACAGCAGCTCCCCCCAGTCCGTTAACGACGCCAAAGGTGGTGGTAAAGACAATTAAAAAATTATTAATTTTATACGTCTAAAACAGTACACATTCTTTTATAAGTTTTCTGTGCATATTTCAACTCTTTTAATCTTAATATTAACAACTGCCCTCGTGACTTATAACCAAGTAAAAAATCAGATCGATTGGAGGTCAATACGTATCTAAACGCAACATATATATTAGCAAGTATGATTTGATTAAGTTTTTATTGATACCCGATCAACTTTTTTTCACCTGAATATACAGAGTATATATATTGAAACTTAAAAAATAAACTGCTCAATCGTAACGAGCCCTCGTGAAGGACCACACGCGAGATACTATTCTACAACCACACCCAAATTATGCATCCAAATGCACAAAACACTAACATGTCTACAACTACTGAACCACACTCAGCTTACGCACCCAAATGCACATGGCTATGTACAACCACGCCCAAGTTCCAACTTCATGCACTCAAACACTCAAACGCACAACACACTCATCTGTTTACAACCACATCAAACTTACGCACCCAAATGCAATTGCCTACAAGCACACCAAACTTGGGGTCGGATCCAGTTCAGACCAGTTTAGTCCATTATTTGCATTCGAACTATCCATAAGTATTTTGACGGCTCAGATTTGTTATGGGCATTTTGTAATAAAAAAAAATCCGAACAAATTTGAGCGGTTAAAACACTTTTGAATGACTTGAATGCAAATAAATGAACCAAACTAGTCTGAACTAAATGGACTGGACTAAATGGTTATCAAAAAAAAAAAAAAAACTAAATGGACTGGATGCTTCCCCACAAAACTTATGCACCCAAATGCACAGCAGGTGGGGTGTGTTGTGCGTTCGATTGCGTAAGTCGGGTGTGGTGGTAATTTTTTTCTATCATCTTGATCCCTACCGTCCACCCCATTGCCTGTATAGAAAATTGGCACCTCGTGTGTGATCAACATTCCCCAATAGTCAACGCCGATTCCAGCCCGGTCGGCCGTGTGAAACTTAGGACAGGAGAGACATTAGTTTCCTACCCATCAAGAAAAGTACCAAAAACCCATTTCCTATTCTCTTCCTTCCTCTTTATAAAAACCCAATTCATCTGCTTTTTCTATAGACTCTCTCTCTAGACCGGGCCGCGGGTGTTGTTCAACGGTAAGACTTCTACACTCACGACTTCTCTCTAATTCTTGATCGTTATTTGAACTGCGTTCTTGGGTTGGCCCCCCTTCATGCTCTAGAATTGGAGGGTGTTTGTTTATGGGGTTATACGGAAGTGATCATAATTCTAGGGCTATTCAATCATTGTCTAGAGATTTTGGTTTCTGACCTGTAATTCTTGTGGGATTCTTGATCTGCAGTGAATTTTCCAATTAGTTTTGGGTTTCAAGCCCTAATCATCGTGGGTTTGTGGCTTACATCCTTAATTTAGAGAATTTTCGAATCCGTGTCAAAACTGTAAATGTGCTTCTTACTGCTCTTGAATTGAAGTGTGTTTGCAGTGTTGTATGGTAGTGATCATAATTGAGGAAATATTTAATCTTTGTCTGATCAGTGTTTGTCAAATTTTCCAATTAGTATTGGTTGTTTCGTCATGGTGGGTTTTTTTTTACATTGATGAGATGGAGAATTTTCTAATTCGTGTCAATGGAACTGTAAATGTCCTTCTTACTGCTCTTGAATTGAAGTGTGTTTGCAATGTTATATGGAAGTGGAAATTTTTGATCTTTCTCTGATTAGTGTTTGTTGACCTGTGATTCTTGCAGGTTTGTTGGTCTTTGTCAATTTTCCAATTAGTTTTTGTTGTTTCTTCATTGTGGGTTTTTTGTTTACATTGATGAGATAGGAAGTTTTCCAATCCGTGCCGATCGAAATGTTAATGTGCTTCTTACTAGGGTTGTATGAAAGTGATCATAATTCTTACTGCTTGTGAATTGAAGCCTGTTTGCAGGGTTGAATGAAAGTGACCATAAATGGGGAAGAATTCAATCTTTGTCTGATTACTTTTTGTTTGTTGACCTCCAATTCTTGCGGGATTGTAGGTCAAATTCTCCTTTTAGTTTTGGGTTTTTTTCAATCCATAGTTATTATGTTTTTTTGGTTTACAATCGAGATATAGAGATTCTAATCTGTGTCATTTGAATTGTAATTATAGTTATAAATTGTGTATGTTTGCTTGTGTACAACGCTTTGATCGATTTCACAATAGATTTTTTGCTGTCTAGGACGATCAAAGGTGGGGACTCAGGTGAAGCTGTTAAACGGTAGAAGGAAATGGCTAATAATGCGGTGGCATGTGTGGAGAGGGCAACAAGTGACATGCTGATTGGTCCAGACTGGGCAGTTAATATCGAGCTATGTGATATACTTAACATGGATCCTGGGTATCATTTCTCTCAACAACTTAGACATGTTGATGATTACTAATATGATTCCTACGGTTTTATGTTTGTGGGTGGCTCTGATTTTGTGAAGTTGGTAATAGTTGGATATCTTACACATGTGCATTTCATTAGTGCTAGCAGCTGTTGAATGCAATGACTTAAATAAATGGCACCAAGAAGCAGATATTTAGCAGAGAGGGTAGTTCTTGTGCATAATTTGATATTTTGAGTCACCTACACAGAGAAATCTCTCAAATCCTTAATGTAGGATGGCCATGAGAAACTTGGGCCAAGCCTGTCCGAATTGGTTTCATGGTGGGCTCAAGTCTAGAGAAGTCACTTAGTGAAACGAATGGGTTTTGGGGTTGGGCTTACAAGTTTAGTTGTAGGATTTAAGGATTAAACATGTCTTGGTTGAGCATAAAGTGGACTTGGTTGTAATGGGATTTTTAAGTTAGGCATCTTAAGATTGAGTGTGTGGTTGTGTTACAGGTTGAAGATTAGTGCAACGATTAATCATGCTACATGGCTACTATACTTGACTGTGAAATTGAGTAGTGGGATCTTCTGGGAAAGAGGTTTTAGAAAAGAGTTGACTGATTAAGGGGTGGGGTGATGTTGGAGCTTCTAGATAGCTTTTATTCTATTCCTCTCATTGGAGAACGGGACTATGGTTTGGCATGGTTGTGCTTGAGGTCCGGAAGGTGGAAGGTAAAATCAACGATGAAGAATTGACTACAAGTAGCCAGAATAGCCCAGGAAGCTTCAGACACCCAAAACAACCTGTGCCACAAAAGCAACACCGATGGACAGTCGAGAAGAATATGGTCTATGCACTCTTTCAGGTGTCCTACACATGATACCCCAACCGGGGAATGGTCGCAATCACAAGGAAATGATGGAAATTGATGATATCCCGAGCAGTTGGTTGATGCTTATTGCTTGATATTTCCTATGGATATGCTGAGCGGTTGCTGTCTGGTTATCACAACCCCACTTTGCCTCCGCCCACCTCCATTGTCTATTAGGATTGGGAGTTGTCTCGTGACTAAAGCAGACTGGGATTAAAAACTAATTCACTTATGTTGTTTTATTTGAATGATTTGGGATTGTGAATGATCAAGCATCTTTTAGCTGTTAATTCATGCTGTTAATCCATCTCTTCTATTTGAGAACTAGATCTATGCACTGTCAATCCTGGATATTGCAAATTTGCATTTCTATTTGTTTCCTCTTTGTTCTTTTAACCATTGTTCATTTCAACACGTCGCCCTTGTACTAAAACCGTAATGGATGTCGACTCAATCCGAAGGCATTTATGTTTGATTGGATTGAAATTGCAGGCAAGCAAAGGATGCCTTGAAGCTGCTCAAGAAGCGTCTGGGAAGCAAAAGTCCTCAAATATCGTTGCTTGCTCTTTTTGTAAGTATTCTCTTTGTTTATATTTCCTTAGAAATAGCTTTTGTTTGTATTTTAGTTTCCTGGTTGGCCTAATGGCCTGTTTGGTATCTGGATCAACTTTATTACACTTGTCAGTTAAAAGCTACCTGGTTCTGCCTAAGGGGACCTCTTCCCCAACCGCAGACTTTGTTTAATAGGAATAGACTGCAACGGAAAACGACCTTCTAGCCCTGTTGTTTCTAAACACACTATTTTTTGGATAGAGATGCTGTCCGATGGAGAAATGAACAAAAAACGAGTTAAATGAGCTGGAAATTGCTCTGCTGTTTTTCATCCTAAGGCACCCCCTAGGACGTGATGGCATTACATGCCACACCAATCTATGGTCCCTACTAATAGGACCCTCTTCTAACTACTCAAGATCTTGGTTACTGATCTAGGCATTGACTCCTAAACAAACAATTTGCTAAAATGAGTGACCCATATGCAAGCCAGCCATCCATCTTACAAGTTACAAGTGAATTGTGGTGTACTTAGATCCCTTAAGACACCAATTACAGAGAAGTGTTTTTCTCAATCTTGCAACACCCACTATACCTGTGAACCTCTTTCTGAATAACCCATGCCATGATGTTGAGAGCAAAGAATAATACAGCTTTCCTTCAACACGACTCCCATTTGTGTGTGTGTGTTCACATGCGCACAGCTTTACATATATGCCTTTTAGTCTACAGGCTGCTGGAGAATTTAATGCAAATCTTGCTTGTGTACTTGATGTCCGGCCATTAATGTTCTCTTTTTGGGTTCAAGTATGCTTTTCATGAGTACATTTTGAATGCCCACTATCCATGTAGAGACACCTTGCAATAGGAACCACACCATCCTCATCTTTTGAAATTCTTGACCCTCTTGTTCAAACCGAACAAGATTTGCTCCTTGTGGGTAAAGTCAGCTTCAGTTTGTATACCAGATTCACAACCTTCTAACCTCGCCATGTACTGACTTTGGACTTGTTAACATTTGAGTCATACTGTGGTAACTTACAGGCATTCTTGTGTAACTATTTTTTTGTCTTGCTGTTGGCCAAAAGACAATTTACATATTGGGAATTTCTGATTCAGGTATTGGATACTCTTAGTAAGAACTGTGGAGAGTATATTTTCCAGCAAATTGTTGAGCGGGATATTTTACATGATATGGTGAAAATAGTCAAGAAGAAGGTGCCAATATCTGTTTTCCTGTCACATCTCGAGATTCTTTTCTTCTGTTCAGATTCTGTGTATGGTCCATTTTAATCTTGTATTTTCTTCTGCAGCCTGATCTGAATGTGAGAGAGAAGATATTGATTTTGATAGATACATGGCAAGTAGCATTGGGAGGGGCCAGAGGAAGACATCCCCAATACTATGCTGCATATAACGAACTCAGGGTGATTGATTAACCATTGCATTCTTTCGTCTTGCATTCTTTATGTCAGCATTTATGTTTTCAATGAGTAATAGTTACAATGAGTGCCCTCTATGTTGCAGTTTCTAATGTTTGAATATTATTTCATACTCTAACGTTAGAATATTGTTGTAGAAGTATTGCTTGGATTCGAACTTAATCAGTTTAAATCAAGCTGTAATGCATCACAACGCTTTTGGATTCAATTCAGAACAAAATGTTTTAGTTAATCGGTCGAATTTGTTGGAAACTGGATGGTATGCTTATCCGATGGTTATATTTTCAAACATTAAGTAGTTTTTGCTAACCTTTTGCTGACCTAAAAGTAGCAATGTTTGGTTTGTCTAAACAGAATTGCAAGTTGTCACAATGTGTGAACTTCTATTACTTGGTAGTGGTTATTCCTGTCCTGTCTTCGTGGATCAAGACATTTTGGTGGGGTGCATTGGTAATAAGACATTTTCCATATGCAGGACAAGGTTAATTGTGGAAATGTTGATTTTACTCTATGGACGCCAAGGTTCATTAAGAATGAGACAAAGAATAGTGTGCTCTTTGTAATTTTGTAGTGCAAGGATAGATTGGTTCCATTCCATGAGCTAGAGTCGAAATTCTCTGCTGAACATAACTACATAAGCCCCATCTTAAGCTATGTGTGAACTTCTTCAAAATGAAAAGAAAAATAAATGTTCATTTTCTCTTCTTGTTTCGTTGTGCATTTTCCTATTTTCTTAGGGTGCCTGCATGAAGATGCCAGTTTTCTCTGCTGGGAAGACATTTTCATGGTGATACTGATGTGACATGCTTATCACCAAGTCTCCCCATGAGATGCAGTCTTCACACCCTCCTGCTTTTCAATTTCCATAAAAAATGAAATGTAATTTGTTTTTAGTTGGTCGGAAAAAGATGCACCTTTTGGTTTGTGTCGCATTGGAAGAGTAAAAAGAATAAGTAAGCCCATTCCAGTTTGACAAAGGATCCACATCCCTGTGTTTGGGCGAGGCAAAAAACAGAGACCAAGTCGGCACGATGAGCTGCTTGGGATGAAGGCAGTAGTATATAAATGGCTATCTATATTTGCGGTGTTTTGGTCATCGAGATCATTACATTTCTGTTTATTGCTTAGTGATCAAGACCTTAATAATGTATACTGCGTCTGGGGTTGGCGCACCTATTTGGGTGCTTTCAAAAATAATTCTCTTGTTATACAACTCTGATACATCCAGGTTGTGGTTCCATGTTTAAAATTCTCTTGTTATACAACTCTGATACATCCAGGTTGTGGTTCCATGTTTAAAATT
>BPLS01000166.1:861945-885798 GCA_019656275.1 Rhododendron kiyosumense
TATCTTTCGGTCTTCTCTTGAATTGATTGGGCTTATTTACTTAGCTACTGTATTGTAATTTTCAGGCTGCCGGAGTAGAATTTCCTCCTAGGGAAGAAAACATTGTACCATTATTCACACCTCCGCAGACTCAGCCAATAAGTTACCCTGCTGCCGAAGATGAGGCACTTGCTGTTCAGGCCTCTCTTCAGTCTGATAATTCTGAAATGAGGTATTGCATTAATTGTACATCCCATTCTATTGGTTTCCTGAGCTGCAAGCACCACTTCCATTCATGTTACCTTTAACATTTGCTTTCCTTGTCTGTTTTTGGAGACTGGTGGCCTGGGGGGTAGGGGAGGAATTTATAGTTCCAGTCTCACTGAATATGATTGGTGTTCTGATTCTAGTCAAGTTCTGATTACGATAAGTGTGTTTGAAATGTGAAGAAGAAACCATCATTCAGGTTTTAACAAGTGTTCTACAAAATCCTATGAATGGCTTCTGCGTGTTTGAGATTCTATCAACCAATTTACTTCTGAAGGTTTTTGCAATTTTTTTTTGTTATAGGCAAAAGTAACAATTTATTAAGGGAAAGGGAGAAGGGAATCCAACCAAAAGTTGAAATACATCCAATGGTAATAAGCCCATTCACCCGAAGGCCTAAAAGGCCAAATAATACAATGAAGCCCAAAAACACCCCAAAAGGGAACAAAGCCCTAGAAAAAGGCCAAAAAGCCCAGATATTACAATATAGCCCAGCCCAAAAAACACCCAAAACCCTAACCCTAACTACTGAACATTTCAAGCACTGCCTTCCATGGTTTTTGCATGGTAATTGGCATTTGATAGTTATTTGATATCTTAAATATTGCTATTCGATTATAAGAAAAGCAATACGAACCCATAGTTCTTTTGTCACTTTCGTTTATGTTGGAGTTTGTCCCACATCGGTTAATTATCTCCTCCATACTAGTATATGAGCTTGGATGGCCTCTCCACTCCTTGCCAATTGGTTTGGAGTTGGATGCTTTAACAGTTTATGTGGAGCTGTCTATCCATGGACTTCTCCCACAAAACAATCTGTTATGTACTTTGATGGGATTACATCACTTCCATCACTGCCCTAGCAAACAAGTGCTAACTCGACTGCCATGGTTCAACCATCCTGCTGGAAGTTCAATCTCAACCGGCCAACCCCCTTAGTGCTTGCTGCCTTTGCCTTCTTCCAAGTTCCAACCGTCAGGGCCCATAGATCACTATTCTAGGGGGATAATGGTTTCAATGTCTGGTGATTCATAGGGAAAAAGTTCTGGTTTGCTTTCATACACTTGCCAGTTTCTTTAATTAGTCAGAGTATAAGCTACGTGTTCTTTCATTTTCCCCCATTTTGTGTGGACTCTGTTTCTATGTCTTGTAATTTGTTTTGTTGCAGCTTGGCGGAGATTCAAAATGCTCAGGGTCTAGCAGATGTTCTAATGGAGATGCTCACTGCCTTGGATCCTAAGAATCGTGAGGTTAACAACGTTTTTCATTTTCATTTTTTTTTTTGTAGGATATTCATTTCCTTTGCTTCTTTTTGGTATAGAAACCTGAGACGAGTGATGTGGTTGCTTTTTTTTATATGAACCATCTATTATGGAATGTTTATTTCGTTTTTAAATATTTTCGTTTCGCGTATTCCGAAAGCTGTCAACTGTATGTTTCCAGCAGTTTCCAATTAGGGTTTTGTGGTAAATTTATCTTCTTTAGTGAGAATGCACCACCTCGTTGATTTTTATTCAAGTTAAAGATGTGTACATATTGGTTGATGATAAGTCATATGAAGTATTCCCATGAAGGTAATGTGATAGAAATTTAGCTGCATATCTAAATTAATTTGGTATGTCTGTATGCTGCTAGTATTGACCCTCAATAAAGTTTATCCGCTCCTCTTTTTTTTCATCCCCCAATGGTTATTTTAAGAAAGACAACTGGGAGAATGAAACTGTCTACGCTGAATGACCAAAAATAGATACAACGTGGTTGATTTCATCTTCTTTGATCATCCTTGGACATTTTTCAGTTACAAACAGGGAAAAATACCCATCTCCAACTATCATTAAGGATTCCTCATATGTCCAAGAAGAAGCATTTATCGGCAAAAATGATTAAAAAAAAAACGTCTGATCTCTAAAGAGGGAAATTGAGGAAGAGCTAGAGGTTTGAATACTCACTCTGGCCTGTAGTATTGGCATGGCTGGTTAGACATTGACTGGTCACATTGCCTGGCACTAGAGTGAACCATCATCATGCAAAGTATTTGGTGATGGAGCGCATTTAACGACATTTTAGTAGAACGAATATGATTCACACAAAGGACCTCCTAAACATGAAGTTCCAATAGAGTTGGATAGGAAAAGCATCTATCTATTCCTATTAGTGCTGGAAAGCCTGCAATGCAGTGCCTATACCGAGGATGTCATTATTCAACATAGGGAGGATCTTTGAATTAGGATGCTTGTCTTCCATTGAAATATCTGTAATACTTGTTAGGTTATTACATTGTAATGGTTCTGAACTCAATTTAGATACCCACTTTAAGTTTTTAATTTTTTCACTACTATTTTGTATTTAACACGAGGGAAAATCAATCATTCTTTTGTTGCGACTTGTGAGAAGAAACCGAGAGAGTATTTTCTTATTACCCTGGTTGTTTCCGCAGGATCTAAACCAAGAGGTGATTGTTGACCTCGTTGGTCAGTGCCGTTCTTACCAAACACGTGTCATGAATCTTGTGCACAGTACTTCGTGAGTATACACACATTGATATAAAAGAGGGTATCATCCACCTCAGAACAATTGAATTTATGTACTGAAATTTGGCTATGGTTGTTCACTCTAGAAATGAAGAGCTTCTGTACAAAGGATTGGCATTGAATGATGACTTGCAACGTGTTCTTTCTCGGCATGACGATGTTGCAAAAGGAACCCCTACCATTGGGGTAGGAATGCGAGAAAACTCAGTTGTTCCTCTCATGAATGTGAATCATGAGGATGATGAGTCAGAAGATGATTATTCTCAGCTAGCACCCAGGTGACTTTACATTCTACATCTCGTTTCTGTCAAGCTCATGAATGCAACGTCTTCTTCCATATGCGTGCTTTCATTAAGCTTGCAATGAAAGATGACAGATGAAAAATAATATTTCGCGGTGAATGATGGCCCTCTGGGGCATGTTGTACTCCCAAACCTGTCTTCCCTTTGATGGGGTACTTATTTGACGATGTGGGAACTCATCATTATGGAAGAGGATTAGGTGGATAACATAAGCTTGTTATATCTGGAAGTTCCTGTTTCATGGGGCATTTGTGTGGAACCTTATCATCATCAGTCATCACAAACACATATGAAGTTTTAAAAGCTACGCAGGAAAGTTTGCAGACACCTTACCTGTTGCACAGTATGTAGTTGCCCGAGCTTGTAACCGCCATATAATGACGAGACATATGTGCTATTCCATCACATGTTTAATGTACTATGCCCAATATAAATTTATAACATAGTACATTAAACACTTGATGGAATAGCGCATATGTCTAGTCATTATATGGCGGTTACAAATTTAGTATCTATGCAGACACATATTTTACTTTTATTATAGCCTTGCTTTATCCTGCTTCAGATACTAAGTTTTGGAATAGCAGCATCTCAATGCATGGTCATAGATACGATAATTTGCATATGAACATTTGGAATAGCAGCACATGCATGGTTATATACAGTAATATACTACGAGTTTTCACGTTTTTAGTCCTGTTAACAGTTTATGCATTTACCCCGTACAACACTATTTCTGCTGTTGCTTTGTATGTCGGTATGTTTTGGTATAGGATTATCCCTCTACTGCATTTCGGTTCCCTTTGTTAACTTGAATTCTAGTCTTTGTATTTACAAGCTCATTTAATCACAACATTTCAGGTCATCAAGAGATACTTTGCAGGGACTGGGACGAAACCCAACAATTTCAATGAATCCTGAACCCGTCCGATCCAGCCCAATTCTTCCTGCCCCACCCTCTTACAGGAAGTCAACCACAGATCCGTCAATTGACTTTTTAAGTGGCGATGCCTATAATGCTGAAAGACCTGTCCAGACTCATTCAAGCAGCACAAACTCCATCCCACCACCAACTCCCCCACTGTCTTCTTCCTCCTCCCCTCCCTCCGAATACATAAACCCCACTGCTTCCATGTTTACCGGTGGTCCTGCAACGGACGACCCCCCTCCAATGCGCAAATCCTCTGATGGGTCGCCTACGTCCCTCCCACCCCCGCCTGCCAAGTATAACCAGAGACAACAGTTCTTCGAGAAACAGGTTTCTCTGGGTGGTAGTTCTCATATGGGTAATGGGTCGGGTTCCTCTTCTGACATCTTAGTTGGACCGACCCGGAACCTCTCTCTTAATCCATCAACTCCGACCAAGCAAGAGAAGCAGGAAGATGCATTGTTCCAAGATTTGGTTGACTTTGCTAAAGCCAGGTCCTCTTCTTCGTCTTCCAAACCCAATCGGTCGTTTTGAGTGGGGTGTGTATTACCAATGAATCATCTTTTTTTTTATTTCCCAGAAAAAGAGTTTCGGATTATTTGTCGTGGTGTTGTTTTTTCAGTATTATTCATAGTAGTTCTTGGGGGGTTATACTATAAGACTCCTTGAATAAATGTGGGTGGGTACTTGGTTATGACCGTTTGATATCAGTATGTAAATGATGATTTTTTCTGTTTGATTTTGAGACGACTGTTGTTACACTATTTCTGGTAGATGGTTTCTCTCTTTCTCTCTCTCTCTCACACACACGCACACGTGCACATAAACATATTCAAGTTGTGGGTCGGGTAAGTTCCTCTTAATTGGTTTGACCTGGAGTCTCTCTCTTAATCCATCAACTCCAACCAAACAAGAGAAGCAAGAAAATGCGTTGTTCTGATCTGGTTTATTTCGCTAAATCCAGGTCGTCTTCTAACCTCCCGAACGCAGTCGGTTATTTTGAGATGAATGTTTCAAGTATGGATTTTTTGTTGTGGTACTGTTTTTTCAGTATTGTTGCAAGATTATTGGGTTTCATCCCATAAAACTCTTCGGATACATGTGGGTTGGAACATACTGTGGCTTCGAAGATTGGGGACCTTTTATCTCTCCGTATCCGGCCCTATGAACAGACTATACGAATATCAATTTCACCGTCCACTAGTAGGTCCCAATTAAAGTCGACATAAAACTTCGTATAAACTGACATAATTAATATAGAAATTTTAATAGCACACAAATGAGAGTCGAATCGAGACCAGAGATGTCCTGAATAAGATCTGGGACCTTGGGCTTGTCTTTTAGGATTTGATATAGTTGCTGAATATCAGAAATATTTAATTTTGTGGTTAACTTACATTATTCCCTCAGGAATATCACTGCAACAACTACTAGGTTGTTAGGAATCATTGTCGGTAACCCATGATTAGTGAAGCAATATTCCAGTTGGGCCCACTATTCCACTCAGATTGACCTCCAACAAATCCACCAGATTTCCGATACTACTTGCTAGGAGTATTGTGTTTAGAATATAGTACTCCCTCCGTTCCAAATTAAGAGTCCATTATTCTATTTTGGATTGTTCCAAAATGATGGCCCTTTTCCAAAAATGGAAGGAAAATTTTGGTGATTTTCCAAAAGTGTCCCTCACTATTGAATATAAATATTATAAAGTAGGTAAAATATAGGGATAATGGTATAAATAATAGGCAATATAGGTGTAATTATTGCATGTCCCCTAAAATAGTTGGAATCCCTAAAAGGGACTCTCAATTTGGAACGGAGAGAGTAATATTTTACATTTCAGAAGTTGATTTTTTTTGGTTTTTATAACCTTTCCCTCAATTAAAAAGTCAAAAAGAGAGAGATATTGTACCTAACATGAATCCACTGCCCAGATTGAACTGAAAAGCGTGTAGCATAAGCTAAAGGAAAACATTTGCATCCAAATTCCAAACCATAAGGCATAAAGATAATTCAGGAGTCGTGCCCAAACACGGTACAGACACCTTGTTCTCAAACGTGCATGGTACGTACACCTTGTTCTTATTTCGAACGAAGTAAATGTTTGTTAAGCAACAAATTTCAACTAGGGAATATTTTTTCCTTAGCAGAAACACAGGAGACGGTGACCAGGGCGTAACAACTACCGTTTCAAAGCGGCCAGTAGACAGGAACCGTAAAGTAGGGTCGAGGGCGTCGATAGTATGACTTACATAGGTGGCCTCTCTAGGCCCAATTCTATGAGAGTAACCTACTGACCACCACCAAGCTACCATGGTTTAAACTATATACGGAATTTAAGTACATCAACAGAACTGACAAAAAAAGTGACAGTGATGCATTATTATTACAAACTTTAATTTCAACAGAATACAACAACTACAAACACACACACACACACACACACACACACTATGACCTTTCGCTTTCGATTATGGCAATCGATCTCTTACACTTCCAATTCAAATTACAACATCAACTGAGAAAGCTTATTTGAAAAGTTGGTTTTCTGTCACACTCAACATTAAGTCTAAGAACGTACACAATCAAAAGTATAGGGACGAACGCGCAAGATTTTAGTACCTATCCAAAAAAAAACACGCAAGATTTTAGTAAAAAGTGCAAGGAACTAAAGGTGGAATTCCGGTGATAATGACCAGTGCTATAGAGGGGAGAAAAATATCACTTGCCAATTACTACTAACAGGTTATAGCACTTGCTTCATGATATATTTACTGATGAATTATGCATTGGATTGCTTGCTTCAACTTGTGAAAGATGATGGCGAAAATCTGGCGCTTTATGTTTCCTCTTACCGGAGGGAGCATCACTACACGCTTCTGGTCAACATAATTCACAAGTGACATTTTTTCAGTGAGAGAGAGAGAGATTTATGAAGTGAAAGTTTTGGGTAGAGAGAGAGAGGGGGGAGAGAGAGAATTATGAAGTGAAAGTTTTGGGTTGGAACATATATATAGGAAGGAATGTGGAAAATGTGGAGGTGGTAAAATATATTGCTAAAGGAGGAAGGTAAAGGAAACTTCGTTGGGAACTTCGTTGGCTCTTAACCGTATTTGGTAGTTTAAGCCTTTATTTATGAAGGGGACTTCTTTCCTGGTTTTTGCAGTTTCCTGGTAACATCTTTCCCTTCTTGCGGCTGTGCGTGCCGCCATGCCACCTCACGTGGTGTCTTTTTCGGGAGAAATTTTTTTGCGCAGGGTGGGTATATTCCACGTGATATCTGCTCGACACATTTGGATCATCTAATACATTTTTGGATGGTTCGGATTAAAACTCTCTCCCTCCTCTCACCCCCAACACTTTCTCTCTCTAAATCCGAACCGTCAAAAAACGTAATAGACAGCTTGGATACGCCGAGCCTGAAAATATTCTCCCTTTTCCGGGGAGATTCGATCCATTCCAAACTCTACCTTTTAGTTTCATTTTCCAAGGTACACAACACAAGGAGATTCATACACGTTCTTAAAGAAGGAAAAAACAAAGAAGAGAATATACAAAAATAAATAAATAACACTTATGATTTAATTGGCCGTGTTCTTTTAGTTTTAGTGGCTTTTTGGCATTTTATCCTTATTCAAAAAAAAAAACGCGTTTATTAGTTTTTTGCCAAATTTTTGTAGATTATTGATTTGTTTCGATGAGAGGAATCAGAAAACCAAAATTTTTTACTTTTACCCAAATAATTTTTAAAAATATCCAAGATAAAGCCGGCTTCATCTTGGATACTTCTAAATGTATTTGGGCAGAAGTAAAAAGAAATTTACTTTTTTGATTTCTCTCGTCAAGACGAATTAATAAACCACAAAAGTTTGACGCAAAATTAATAAATGTGAAATTTTTTTGAACAAGAACAAAACACCCAAAAATAACAATTAAATCAAAGGACTTGACGTAGGCGATAAGTTCATCCTCCTCAGGAAAACACACATACATACACGAAAATTCAAATACTTATGAACATCCGAAATACTAAGAATTAATGCATTATGCACACCAAAAATCACAGAAAGAGGAAACAATCCAAGGCAATGAGAGGATTATATATATGAATATCCTCCATGGGGATGACATCGACATTTCGCTTGGACGGAAGTTCTTCTAGCTAGATCTCCAACTACAATTTCATCAATCCGGTAAATGCTAGTTAGTATTTCTCTCTATTCATCAAATAACCGCGATTTCTAGCCAAACTAACCTCCAACAAATCCATTTGATTTACTACTATACTCCTTGCAAGTAATTTTTTTATTTTTTTAACATTTCAGAAGCTGATTTTCGGGTTTTTATAACCTTCTTGTCAAGAGTTACAAAGTCAAAAAGACATTGATATATTGTAACAAAAATGAATCCAGTTGCCCACATTGCTTTGAAAGTATATAAGCGTACTAAGATCAGTTCCATTCAAACCAGACGGGCACAAAGCTAATTCAAGAGTCACAGCCAAATAAATACACACATATTTGTTTTATTCTTTCAAACAAAGTAAATGTATGTTAAGAAACAAGTTTCAAGTACGAAATTCTGCTAAGCAAAAATCAAAATGGTGGCGTAGGGGAGGGCGACCAGGCATAGCAGCTTGCCCTTCCTCGAGGGTGATAATTAATTTGGAGTACTTCAAATCCGTGGCAAAATCCAGAAAGGAACTAAAAACTAGCGCCCTACCCGAGACAAGTGGTCCAATACGCAGGAACTGGAGGGCATGATCGAGGGGTTTGGAGTAGTCCTTTGGTCGCGAAGCTATCACCTTGGGTGGTTCAATAATTTGCGAATCAACTTTATGTACCCTTCGTCAAGTTTTTCTAATAAATTTGTTGCCGATCAAAAAAATAATATATGAAATTCAAATACTTTAATCAAACCGAGGAAAAGGAGACAGTGATACAATTATTTTTACTAATTTTTATTCCAATATATATACTACTACAAACACACACACAGAGCTAGCTTCCCAAAATGAAAGATTACTAGCCCCTGCAACAACATAAACATCAGATGCTTCTACTATGCGCAAAATACAAATAGCACCACCAAATTTTACCCACATCTCCACCCTGACCTCTCACTTTCAATTGTGGCAGTCGATCTCTTATGGTTAGATGTAAATTGCAACATCCCTGGCAATGGACGGAGCATTATGAGAATGTATGCCAACATGAAATTGGCTTTGTGTCAAACATAACATTTGTCTAAGAACACAGTCAGAAGTGCAAGGGCGGGTGTTCAATTTCAGTAAAAGTATAAGGAACTAAAGCTGGAAATTCAATATATAAAAGAAAAAGAAAAAAAAGGAGTGTGAATTACTAAATCCATAATTAGTTGCATACAAACTTGATCGGAACTATGTGTGATAGCACTTGGTTATACTGAACTGATGAATTATGCATTGGGTTGCACGCTTCACCTTGCGAAAGATGATGGCGAAAATCTTGCGCTTTATGCTTCCTCTAACCGGAGGGAGTATCACTACACGAACACGCCTCCCGTCAACATAATTCATACGGGACATTTTGAGAGAAAAAGAGAGAGAGAGGGGGCGGGAGAGGGAGAGGGAGAGGTTGGAACATATATATGTAGGGAAATGATGAAATTAACTGCATGTGGTGGGGATAAAATAGTACAAAAGGAGGCCGTCAGGAAACTTCGTTGCCTTCCTCGGCTCTTCACCAAATTTGGGAGTTTATGGACTTCTTTTGGGCTTTTTTCACTTCTTGGGGTGGTTGTTGTACCACCATCTCTGACGTGTTTTCTTTCTTTGGCAGATTCGGCCCATTCCAAATTCCTAGTGTTTCATTATTGAGAGAAGTTATTCACGGCTTCGCGCAATCTCAGTCGGTTCGTTCAAAAGTGTTTTGGATGATTTGGATTGAAAACAATCTCTTAACGGTAATAGATTAGTTTTGGATGATCCGGATTAAAAACAATCTATTACCGTTAAGAGATTGTTTTCAATCCGGATCGTCTTAAACACTTTTAGACGGCCGAGATTGAGCACCTTAAACTTTATTTACGGCTCCTCCGTAAATAAGATTTTCTCTTCATTATTAAGCATCGATAGTTACATAATCAAATTATGTGATTTTCTTTAGTAATTCAGAAGACATGATGCTAAAATAGTAAAATTACGTGTCAAAGTTTTTGTTACTATAAAGAAAATAGTGTGGTCCATTCTCTCTCCAGTGAATCGGTACTACTACATATAAGCTAGACCAGACATCCGATTATCAATGTGAAAGAAAACCCGACCCACCCACCAAAAAACGTGACACTGTAAATGAGCATAACTCTTCTAACAAGAACCGAACAAAACCATTGAGACCTGAACCATAGGTGGTGAATCCATGATGTAAAGTTTTTTTTTTTTTTTAAATAATCGGATGTCCGAGCTAGAGGCATGACACGTAAAAAGCCGGAAAAAAAATCACAATTACATACAAAAGAAATGATTGTAACGCTTCGTAAATGAGCTTCAAATACAGAAATTACACAAAATCCATCCTCAACAACCACTAAATTCAAGAACCTATGTGACAATTTCCAAACTCTTCAAGCAGAAACACACACGGGAAAAAAAATAAAAAAAAATCAAAACTTTCAGAATATGAACGCATTATGCACACCAAAAATCACAGAAAGATGAAACAATCTAAAGCAATGAGAGGATTATCAATGTCCTCCATGGGGATGACATCAACGTCTCGCTTCGACGAAAATTCTTCTCTAACCGCGAATTCATCAATCTTTGAACCAATCCGATAAACGCTATTCTCTCTATTCATCAAATAACCGCGATTTCTACCCGAATTATTGCACGGACTTGAAGGCCTAATGTTCTCTCTTTTCGCCGACAAAATCCCGGAACTGACCGCATTTTCCTTGGCCACGACAGGGTTCTGGCAACAAAAGTCCTTGTGCCTATTTTTCAAATCTCCCCTGTAGTTATGATCCACACCAAATCTTCTGCTTGGAGACGGAGACCTCAGATTCCTACTTGGAATCGAATTCGCGTAGTTGGAAATCTCGATTTCCCTTCGAAAGCTCTTTTGTCGCGAAAGAACCGGCGAATTCGCGCGAGCTCTCTTCTGCGGAATTGAGCTGAACTGCCTTGATTGTATTGAGTCAGGTGAATAATTATTCACTGCCGCTGGCTTTTTTAGAACTCCTCGGACAGGATCAACGCGTATAATTTGCGGGTTTTCCTTGACGCACGAGTACAAGAACTCGTTCGAGAACGACCTCTCCTTCGAGCTAACAACGGAGGACGATATCGACGACGACGACGACAGCGACGACGTTAGCGAACACGAGTTGCTGGTGTTCCTAGTGGTGCAAGAAACAGAGGAAACAGAGGAAGAAGCAGAGGTGGGAGAATTAGGATCGAGGGGCTGTTTTTTAGTTGAGGAGGAGAAAGAAAGAGAAGAGGCTGGAGGAGGAGCTCGTGAAATTACCAGCTTGTCCTCTACATGGCTGGGCTCTACTTGGTGCTTCCTCTTGCGCTTGCATTTGCTAATGCAGGACCCCATGGATATGAACTGGGGGAGAGAATGGGAATAAAATTCTTTACTACTACTGCTATCAGATTGTTGAAGGATTGGTTTTAGAAAGTTGCAGAGGTATTTATGTACAGGAAGGGAAAGGTGTAGTGGTGGTGGCTTTTTGCCTTTTGTTGGTGGCTCTCTTTTTTGAGAATTTTGAATTTGGTTGCCGGGAAGAAACCCGTTGCCTAACGGATATAATAGGGGAAAGTGTGATGGTAGGTGCTTCCTTTTTCATCATGTTTCGCCAACTTTTGGGGAGACAGGATAAAATTAGTAGTAAAATTTAAGGTACAAGTAATTGATGAAGGGATTTTGAACTAGATGTGTCGCTAAGGAAGGACGAACCCGAGGCAACATGGTGTTGTGCACGATCCGAGTTTGGATCGTGCATTTATCGGCTGAGATCTCATCGTGATAATGGACGACCGAGAGCTGTTTATTGACGAGATGAGATTCGAGCTGCCAGATGCACTATCCGACGGCTTGGATCATGCACAATAGGCTCCCCTAGTTCGGGACGGATAACATTTTGTTTTACCTTCATACTGAGACGTTTCTTATTCTTTGTTTTTCCGGTTTCTTCTTTAAGATCAACGGGCCGTTTGTGGACCGGATTAATTTTGGGTGGATATAGTGTGAGGAGAGATATCATAAAAAGGCTGATATATAGATAGGGGGAATATGTTATAGATTATTTGTTTGAGTTATTTACAAACTATGGGGTATGTATATGTTTGTTTTGTTTTGTGTTATATTGGGGTGGATATAGAATTAAAAGGGGACAGTGAGAATTTCGTAATTACAAAGCCGGATATGATGGTGGAAATAATACAGATAGGGGGAGATGGTGTTATTATATTTATAGGATATTATATCCCCCTTTTATATTTCAGTGGCAAACACCGAATATAAGTAGTTTGGATATACTATTCAGGGTGTAATATATCCACTCTCTATATCTCATTGACAAACGAGCCATCCAACAAACTATAGTGCTCGGGGCACATAGGATAGGACCCAGACGGATCCGAATATTGCATTAGAGGCTAGATATGGTCCAACAAATAGGGATGACAATGGGGCGGGGCAACGTCGGATTAAGCATCCCCAAACCTGCCCCATTCTATATCGGATTGGAGTTAGAGTGTGGAAAATCAAAGAGTTGCCGGATGTAAGCTCCATAGGCTGAACTCTTTTTTAGTTGGCACTTTCATGACCAAAACTCACATTGGCATGGATTTTTTTATTATCAAGTTGTACATTTATTTAATTCATTTCTAGAGCGTCTGTTCTAAAAATGTGAAAAGGAATCATTATATTGTATTTTTTTTAGTGCAGTAGATGTTAGTCGTTCTTTTATTGGTCCGGTTTGTGAAAGAGTTCGAATATAAGATATTTTGCTAAAGCAAAATATTTTTGCTCAAATGTGTTTTGGGGCTTTAAAAACATATCGGCCCATTAGGTCATAAAAAGACCGAGCACTGTATTTCATTAAGGGCTCTCGTTTCTTTATGTTGACACCCGTGGAGCGCAGCAGAGAGAGATTGGAGAAGCTGGTGTATACATTTCAAACATATCTAAGGAATTGGTTTCGTGAATCGTGAAGAGCAATAAAGATCCATGGTGTTCTGGTGTTAATCTTTCAACTTCGAGAGGAGAGGTTAATTTCGTCGACAATCAAACTCGGTTTTGCAGCCTTTTGTGGAGCTCAAAAGGGTTTTTGGAAGGCCTGAGAATCTAGGATTTGGTGATCATGTGAAGCACCCATTGGGTAGTCGTTAAAGTTTACCTTCAATTATTTATTTGCATTAATCAGACTACAACTAAAGGTTTGCATAGTACAACGAGGAAATCCGAGTCGATCCATAGGTAAACAAGTGTGTCAATTGCCAGAATTAACTTCTACTTTAGTCCGAGCAAAAGATAGATAATTTTGGATTTTTAAACTTAAATTGCACAAAATGAAATAACATAAAATAAAATGGAGATAAAGATAAGAGATAGAGAAGGTCTTGGAATCTCGATTCCACCTTGGCTTTGTAACATTAGTATTGTATTAGTTTAAAGCCTTAATCCATTCATTCAACTGTGATATGTGGTAGCAATAAGCCTTACTAAAATCGTCAAGAGGATAAATATAATTTATCATCGACATAGCATATCAAGAAAGGCACGGATCATCAATGACTCTAACTAATAATCTAAGCACGACTTGTCACTAATCGGCCTCAACAATCCACTACGTAATCTAAGAACGATCTGTCACTAATCGCAAGATCGTTCTATCACCAAACACCCGATCTCAGATACTCAAGAAAATCATTTAGCAAAGCCATACAATTAATTGAACACACTGAAAAAAAAACAAAAAACAAAATACAATAATTAAAGTTATTTGACCAAGATTTCATCTACATTCCAAAAATAAATAGAAGAGTATAGTTACAGATTTTTCAGAAGCTCCTGCCTTGGAGCTCAGCTCTTCTTTTCCTTCTCTTGGCCTTCTGCCGAATTCCTCCCTTTTTCCTTCTAGATGTCTTTTATATATATAGGTCAAGAGAACAAAAGAAAGCCACGCATGTGGCTTGTAATAGTACAAAAATATCTACTCTATACAATTATAGCTATCTAACTGTGGCATGTAGATATTTTATTTCTATCCATCACGCAAAAGTGGAGTCTTCGATAGCCATGGCTGCCGACACCCCAACCCGTGCACCGCTTTGTTCCGCGATGCTCGACTGATTTCTAACGGTGTCTGATCGGGATTCAGATACAGTCAAAATATTCGGCGTCATTTTGTGCGCTCAAGTGATTGGACCAAATTGGATTTCGAAAGACACTTTATCCTAAATTACCTGAAATCAACAAAGACATACCTTACGCGTAATATCACATAAAATATCCAATAATAAACAAAATGATATGATAAATGGGAGATATTAAGCACAATAATATACAATATTGTGTACTTATCATCATGCGAGGGTACGATGAACGTGAATTCGGCAAGTATGCCTTAGGATTCGTAGTGAGAATACGCGAACGCTGAGTAAGAACTACTTGTAATTGTACAATGATTTTAGTGCATGATTCCTTCCCGTGGTTTTTTTCCCGTTTAGGATTTTCCACGCATATCTGGTGTTATTCTGTTTATAGCTTTTCAGCCTTTTGATTTGGTTGATATATCGATTATGGGTTGATTATTGAAAAAAATCGAAACATCACAAATCTATAAACCTAGGCAAGCTAGGTTTTTCACCGAGGTTGGGGAATAATCTGGTCCCCATTCACCATAATAATTTGATTGATTTTGTTCTTTTTAAAGTGTTTTGACAAGAAAATAAAATATTGATGATTGATGAGAGTTAAAAAAATAAATAAAAACAAAACATAAACTAATGTTTTATTAATTGATATATTGCTCTTGTTATATGAAAACAATGAAATTTATTTTTAGACATATATAGACAAAAATATAAATACCATTAGAGTTCGTTCGGGTTAAACCGGAGTGGGGAAGCAAGTAGCATTCTCGTCTCATTTGCTTATCGAATCGGAGAATACCTGCTCGGATTGAGACGGAGAGGTTGGAGGTGAGAACGGATAGAAGGTAATTGTCATCCCTACCAACATCCTATAGTTCTCGGGACACATAAGTAGGAGTAGGACCCATACGGATCCGAATATAGCATTTGGGGCCGGCTAGATATGGTCCATGTGCGAGTTGTTGTTGCTAATTGAGGACTCATTAGGGACAAGCACACCTGATTGGAAGCAGGGTATACACTAGCCGTGATAAAAAATGGACGTAGTTATTACGGAACGTATCAATATTCAATTGCTATCACCACCCGTCAACGTTAGGGATGGATCCGACTGGGTCCTATCCTCAATCAAAATATCTATTTAACGTGTAAGAGACATTAACACAACAAATAACTTCATTGAACCCAAATCAATGCTGCCTTGGATTTGTTTCAATCTCAGCCCTCAAATCCCATTTATTTACTAAATTGCCATTAGTTTGTATGTGAAAGGTGAAGAAATCTGGACCGTTGAATTTGTTTGTATGAGTAGATAAAATTTGTGTCGAGAAGAAATCTGAACCGTTGAGAATGAATATTCCTAACGAATAGTTCTAAACACCCTTGTGTTTTATTAGATAGATGGGGAATTGTGGGGGAAAAAGTTTCAAGTCTCTGCTGATCAAGCTGGCTTTGGCTGCTAGTGTTTATCACGTTTGGTTGGAAAGAAATGCTCGAATTTTTTGGGACGGGGCTAGAAGTTCAGATGAAGTTTTTGCCAGTATGGAATATAATATCAGATGGGGGGGTCTGTTCTTGGAAGCAAATCCCAAAAATTCAGTGAAGAATCAGAGACTTAGTTGTCTTTGGAATATCCCTACTCGAATTTTTGGGGCTGCTTCTCACTATAGTTCTGTTTTTGTTAGTTTCAGTAGTGTGTAGTAGGGTCTGATTGTACAGTTTTCTGTATTGGGGGGTTTTTGCCCTTTGTTTTGTTGCGTATGTGGTTGGTTATAAAATGATCCATTTACCAAAAAAAAAAAATACAAGGATTTTGCCACTTCTCCTTTTGCTTTTATTAGGTGAATTTACTAAAACACCCTTGCATTTTATTTGGAAAGTGAGAAAAAGCTGGTATCATAAAGTGCAATAGTATTTTAGTAAATTCACCTAATAAAAACAAAAAAGGGAGTGACAAAATCAATTGTTAAAAAAAAAAAATTATCGAGCCTGGAAAATCTTGTCTCTCACTGTGAAAGGGAAAATCTGCTGAGAAATTCACATTATCCACCCAGTTTGCTAGCAGTTGTTGATTCAAATGAAGTTAAAGACAATTTGACGTGGTCCAACCGAATGTTCCTGATTGATTGTTAGGTTGTACCGTGTGGTCATCCGGTTAACGATTCTGATGCAGAGATTCATTAATTTGCATACTCACCTTAAAGAAACAGGAGAAAGTTTGTGGCTAGCACAGATGAGGGGTTGTTTTCGCTGGTTGAAAACTTGGACTTGATTTGACAATGTTGAGAATTAAGTTTTCATAATTCCTTGTTGGGGCTAAATTAATTAACATACTCCTAGCAATATTCACAAGTGATGAGATCTTAGCTTCGCTCCTAACATAAGTGTGGTGGAATTTCCTACAGATAGTGTTATAGTATAACAGAGTAATACTTCGTGACGAAGGTAACAGAGTATCATATCTACCTGGCAAGCTAGGTTTTTCACCGGGGTTGGGGAATGATCCACCATAATTCAGGACTCATTAGAGACAAGCACACTTGATTGGAAGTGGGGGTGTGCATGAGTCGGGCGGGTTGGTTTTGACCCCGAAACCGGAACTCGACCTGACCATGCCGGGTAATAATATTTAGGCCCGCAAATCGAACTGTACAGGTGGTAACAACCGTCCGTGAGCCCAATTATTTACTTCGGGTTGCACCAAAAACTAAATTGTGTTTTATGGATTGGTTGGGTCCGAATCAACGGGTAAGGAACACACTAACCCGAACCCCAAATTGAAATCTGATTTTTAACAGAAAGTAAACCCGTACTCTTCCGAACTACATGTTTGACCCCACCTGAGACCCTTCGGGTCGGGTCGAGTCGGGTACGCTGGTTTTTTTACACACTACTAATTGGAAGCAGAGTATACACTAGCCGTGATAAAAAGTCGACGTAGTTATTACATAACGTATCAATATTCAATTGTTAATTATCACCACCCGTCAAAGTTTGGGATGGATTCGACTGGGCCCTATCCTCAATCAAAATATCTATTTAACGTGTAAGATACATTAACACAACAAATAACTTCAATGACCAAAATACCCTTATGATTTCTGTAATACTATTGAGCCGTGGGGAATTGTGGGGGATAAAGTTTCAAGTCTCTGCTGCTCAAGCTGGCTTTGCCTGCTAGTGTTTATCACGTTTGGTTTGGTTGGAAAGAAATGCTCGAATTTTTTGGGACAGGGCTAGAAGTTCAGATGAAGTTTTTGCCAGTATGGAATATTATGTCAGATGGAGGGGAAGGTCTGTTCTTGGAAGCAAATCCCAAAAATTCAGTGAAGAATTAGAGACTTAGTTGTCTTTGGAATATCCCTACTCGAATTTTTGGGGCAGCTTCTCACTAAAGTTCTGTTTTTGTTAGTTTCGGTAGCGTGTGGTAGGGTCTGATTGTACAGTTTTCTGTATTGAGGGGGTGGGGGGGTGTTTTGCCCTTTGTTTTGTCGCGTACGTGGTTGGTCATAAAATGATCCATTTACCACAACAACAAAAAAAAGACAACTGATTTTGCCATTCTCCAATTTGTTAATGTCACTTCCCTTATTGTTTTTATTAGGTTAATTTACTAAAACACCCTTGCATTTTTTATTTGGAAAGTGAGAAAAAATTGGTATCATAAACTGTAATAGTATTTTAGTAAATTCACCTAATAAAAACAAAAAAGGAAGTGACAAAATCAGTTGTCAAAAAAAAATAAAAATTATCGAGCTTGGAAAATTCTGTCTCTCACCGTGAAAGGGAAAAACTGCTGAGAAATTCACATATCCACCCTGTTTGCTAGCAGTTGTTGATTGAAATGAAGTTGAGACAATTTGAAGAGGTTCAACCGAAGGTTCCTGATTGATTGTTAGGTTGTACCGTGTGGGTCATCCGGTTAACGTATCTGATGCAGAGATTCATTAAAATTTGCATACTCACCTTAACGAACAGGTGATCAAAAGTTTGTGGCCAGCACAGATGAGGTGTTGTTTTCGGTGGTTGAAAATTTGGACTTGATTTGACAATGCCGAGGATTAAGTTTCCATAGGCCCCGTTTGATAACAAATTTGGGAGTTGGGATAGGAGTAATAATTCTATGGGATTATTAATACTTTGTTTGGTAACAAAAAAAGGTTCGGACTATTAGTCCATTGGGATGCCGAATCCAGGAATTATGGAGTATTAGCAATACCCCGTGGGACTTGGTATTCGTAGTCCGATCCCAACCCATTCTCATTACTAATCCCTTTTCATTACCAATTTCTTCTATCAATCCAATCCCATCATCTAATCCCATCTCAAACAAACATGATATTAATAATTCCATCATCTAATCTCATCCCAAACAAACATACTCATTATCAATCCCTTCTCATTAATAATCCCATCTCAATACATATCCCAATCCTAATCTTATCTCCTTACGAATCCCATCTATTTATCCCCATTATCAAACGGGACCATAATTCCTTGTTGGGGCTAAATTAATTAACATACTCTGAGCAATATTCACAAGTGATGAGACCTTAGCTTCGCTCCTAACATAAGTGTGGTGAAATTTCCTACAGATAGTGTTATAGTGTGACAGGGTAATAATCCATGGTGAAGGTGACGGAGTATCATATCTCTCCTGGTTTAAACCCGATACCAAATGAGCTGTCAATCAAAGAAAGTTAAAAAACAAAACAAAACAAATGAGCTAGTTTCTTATTATCATTTTTTTTTTTGGCTTGATCAGCACTCAAGTAATTTTTTTTTTTTTTTACACAAAAAAGTTCGTCATGCTTTTCATGTGGTGGATTTCAAATTTCTTAGAAATCACTTTAAAAAAAAAAAAAGGGATAGAAATTTCTTCGTGAGGCCATAAGAGTGCACGTACGAGCAATGTATCAAAGCCAGTATTAACGGATGTGAATGAGGTTGGGCAGGGTGGAGTCGAATTTATTGTCCTCCACCCCGCCCCGTTTTATATCGAGGTGGATTCGAAGCGGAGAAATCAAGAAGATGTCAGAGTTGGGGAATAATCGGATCTCCATCCATGTTTGTAACTTTCACTAACTATATGTAAAACGTAAAAGCAGCCACGGAACTACATTGGAAGCCCGGCCCAACTTTTTTAAAATTTAAAAAGAAATTTTTTTTGTAGCAAAAGCGCGTAAGCTAACCTAGAAACTGGAGTTATAAAAGGAGTTCCGTGACTAATGAAGTGAAATGTTTTTGTTGTAACGAACGCTATGAATGCAAGCTAAGAACGAGAAATTGAAAACTAAACAAGAAATCACAAAGACACAAGATATACATGGTTCCCCAAGATGGGTACGTCCACGGGCGAGGAGAGAGAGGATTCACTAACCAACGTGAAGAAGAGATACAAAGAGCCGGCTATAATCCGTAACTCTAGAAAGGCCACCACAATATGAAAGCCCAAAAAAGATACTTTAGAAATTCCCCAAAAGCCCTATTTATAATAGGCTACAAAAACAGGAACAACATAATTAACCAATGTGGGACTAAGGAATAAAAGGCATTCCTAACAATTCTCCAGCTTGACTTGAATTCCACTGAACCAAATCACCAAATATAGCTCTCCCCTTCTAACCTCTCACTCGCCAAATGCACCCGAGAGGCGATCAACTGCAAATACCAAGCAAGCCTAAGCAATGCTTGAACTTGGCAACCAGAACTGGTTTAGTCAACATATCTGCTGGGTTATCTGTCGTACCCACTTTCTTCACCTCAACTTGCTTCTGTGAGATGATATCCCGAACGAAGTGATACCTGACATCGATATGTTTGGTCCTCTCATGATACATAAGATTTTTAGTCAAATGTATAGCACTCTGCGAATCACAAAATACTGAACTCACGCCCTGTGCAAGACCAAGCTCACAAAGCAAACCTCTCATCCATAATGCCTCCTTCACAGCTTCAGCAATGGCCATATACTCCGCTTCTGTTGTAGACAGCGCGACTGTAGCCTGTAAAGTAGCTTTCCAACTAATGGCACTTCCGGACAGAGTAAAAACATAACCTGTCAGAGACCTCCTCTTATCGTGGTCACCGGCAAAATCCGAATCAATATAACCAACAGCATGACCACCAGAATTGACAACCCCAAATAATAAACCAACACCTGCAGTTCTGCACAAATACCGTAGTATCCATTTCACAGCCTCCCAATGTGCCTTTCCTGGACGCCCCATATAACGACTAACGACACTAACTGCATGTGAAATATCAGGACGAGTACATACCATAGCATACATAAGGCTCCCAACTGCGCACGAATATGGAACCTGAGACATATACTTCTCCTCATCCTCCGACTGTGGTGACAACTCAGCTGAAAGTCGAAAGTGTGCTGCCAAAGGGGTACTGACTGGTTTCGAGTTCTGCATGGCAAAGCGCTCAAGCACTTTTAGAACATAAGACTTCTGATTCAAAAATAATTTGCCAGCTACTCGATCTCTGCAAATCTCCATACCCAAAATACGTTTTGCCGCACCCAAATCTTTCATCTCAAACTCACCACCTAACTGTTGTTTCAACCTGTTGATTTTTGATACACTCTTGGCAGCAATAAGCATATCATCAACATACAACAGTAGATAAACAAATGAACCATCTGGAAGTTTTCGAAAATACACACAACTGTCATACTCACTCCTAGAATATGACTGGCTTATCATAAAAGTATCAAACCGCTTATACCACTGCCTAGGGGATTGTTTGAGGCCATACAAAGATTTACGAAGTAAACAAATGTGATCCTCTTTACCAGAAACAACAAATCCCTCAGGCTGACGCATATAAATCTGTTCCTCAAGCTCGCCATGCAAAAATGCAGTTTTGACATCAAGTTGCTCTAACTCAAGATCATGACATGCAACAATAGCAAGTAAAGTGCGAATGGAACTATGTTTTACAACTGGTGAAAATACCTCATTGTAATCAACACCCTCCTTTTGGCTGTATCCTTTCGCCACTAGCCGAGCTTTGAACCGAGCATCTTCTACCCCTGGAATACCTGGTTTGCGCTTGAAGACCCACTTGCACCCAACAATCCTCTTCCCTTTTAGCAGTTCTACTAACTCCCATGTCTGATTCTTCTGAAGAGACTCAATCTCCTCATTCATAGCAACAAACCACTGTGCAGACTCAGTGCTCGAAACAACTTCTGTATAGCTGGAAGGCTCCTCATACTCAACTATCTCAGCAACTGATAAAGCATAGGCCACTATCTCAGAATAAGCCGAATACCTTTCAGGAGGCCAAATCTCCCTCCTTGGCCTATCTTTAGCAATAGTGCGTGGTTGCTCAACTAATGCATCAACCTCTGTGTCTGAACTCTTGAACTCCTCTTCAATTGGCTTCTCAATGTGCTTCTTCCCTGAGTCGGAAGATTCACTCAAAAACTCCACCTGCTTTGGAACACTCTGTTCCTGAACTGTAACATCAACCTGTTTAGACCCCTTAATCAGATAATTTTCATCAAAAGTCACATCTCTACTGATCAAAAACTTCAAATCATCAGAGCACCATAACCTGTACCCTTTGACACCTGCTGCATAACCCAAGAAAATACACTTCTTGGCCCGTGGCTCCAATTTACCCTCATTCACATGAGCGTAAGCTGGACACCCAAAAACACGCAACACAGAATAATCAGCTGGATGACCTGACCATATCTCAAACGGAGTCTTACACTCAATAGCAGTCGACGGAGACCTGTTCACCAAATAGCATGTTGTGGAAACGGCTTCAGCCCAAAATTCTTTGCCCAATCCGGAATTGGACAACATACAACGTGCCTTCTCCAAAAGAGTCCTGTTCATTCGTTCAGCCACACCATTCTGCTGAGGGGTTTTTCTCACTGTGTGATGCCTCACAATGCCCTCATCATTGCAGAACCTATCAAACTCGCCAAGACAAAACTCCATACCATTGTCAGTTCTCAAACGTTTTATTTTCTTACCAGTTTGATTCTCAATCAAAGTTTTAAACTGTTTGAATGTATTAAAGGCGTCACTCTTATGTTTCAACATATACACCCAAACCTTACGAGAGAAATCATCAATAATACTCATAAAATATCGAAAACCACCTTTAGAAGTTACCTCTGCAGGACCCCAAAGATCCGAGTGAAAATAATCTACCGTGCCTTTGGTGCGATGAACAGCTGTACTGAATTTTACCCTGCACTGCTTGCCGTAAACACAATACTCACAGAAATCCAGCTTCTCAGTTTTCTGGCCACATAGCAAACCCTGTTTGCTCAAAACTATCATCCCCCTCTCGCTCATATGCTCAAGGCGCATATGCCACAAACGAGTCAAGTCTGAATCTGAAACCTTGGATGAAGCAACCGTTGCTGCGGCATCTAAAACTGTACTGCCCTGGAGTGTATAAAGGTTACCACGCTTCTGACCCTTCATCAGTACTAATGCACCCTTAGAGACTTTCAAAATTCCACCTTCACCAAGGAATTTGCAACCATGAGAATCAAGAGCACCCAGGGATATAAGATTTTTCTTCAAATCCGGAACATGTCGAATCTCAGATAAAGTCCTAACAATACCGTCATGCATCCTAAGCTGAATCGTTCCTGAACCAACAGTCTTACAGGCCATGTTGTTGCCCATCAAAACTGTACCACCATTGACCGCCTCATAAGTAGAAAACCACTTTCTATGCGGACACATGTGGTATGAACATCCAGAATCTAGAACCCACTCGGTATTAGAGCGAGAATCGTCCTCTGTAACTGATAACACATTATCTGACTCATTGAACTTTCAGCAATTCCAGCAATTACTTTACCCCCTTTCTGGTCTTCTTTTTCCTTCTCCTTGAGCTTTAAACAGTCACTTTTCCAGTGCCCGGGTTTCTTGCAATAATTGCACTTTCCCTTCTTCTTACCTGATGACTTGGATCTTCCTCCATTACTCGACTCCACCCTTTCTGTTGTTCTTCCCCTAACAAACAAACCCTCCGCATGTGCATCACCCTCACCTGACACTTTTTTCCTCAATTCTTTCGAATATAGGCTGGCCTTAACATCCTCCATGGATATCGTATCTTTGCCATACAATAGGGTTGTAACAAAGTGCTCATACGAAAGTGGTAAAGAACATAGTAAAATTAGGGCTTGGTCCTCATCCTCAATTTTACTATCAATATTTTTCAAATCCATAATAATACGATTGAACTCGTCTAAATGATCCTTAACAGGTATACCTTCTCGCATACGAAACGTATAAAGACGTTGTTTAAGATATAACCTGTTGGTGAGCGACTTCGTCATATATATGCCTTCCAACTTCAGCCAAATTCCTGCTGCTGAAGTTTCTTCTTCCACCTCGCGAAGAACGTCATCTGCCAAACTCAACTGAATAGAACTCAGAGTTTTGGCATCCGTATCATCCCAATCTTCCTCTTTGATTCCAGAACTAG
>BPLS01000166.1:890798-907871 GCA_019656275.1 Rhododendron kiyosumense
TTTTTTTTAATGTATTAGGCTCAAAATTGATCCTTTTTTGTTGAGCCCAAAAAAAATTGTTGAATTATAGATTTTTGGTTGATATTTTATCGGTTGAATTGTGAATTTTTTGATGTGTTAGGACCAAAATAAGGCTCATGAATGAAAATCGGATAAATCGGACCGAAACCGGTTGAGCCGGTCGAAACTGGAACTGGTTTATCTCAACCGGTTTCAACCAAAAAATACACCCAAACCGGTCGAAACCAGACCGGTATCACCCCTAATGACTACCAATTGATGCCAACTTTTGGATATTTCAATTTGCAGATATCAACCGTTGAGGGTTAAAGGGATTCGGAGTCCCTGCAGTGAGATGAAAGCACTGCAGGTTGCAGCCCCCTCAAAATTACGTCGTTTTGGGGGTTTTGAGCCAATTTAGAGATGCAACAAACTACACCGTTTTGAGATCCCCAATTCCCTTAAATATGCCGCCCAAAACTCCCCCAAATATTACGATTCTTTTAGGGTTGAGATTGAAACGACAACTATGGAAACAACAACTGTGGACGATGATAACCTAGAACAGCCGTGCAACTCGACCCTCGCCGCTCCTCCATTGCCGTCGCCAAAAGACACCACTTCGTCACCTCTGTCACCGCCCACAGTCGTTGATGGCGCACCATCAACGCTGCCAACAACCGTTGATGGTGCCCCTCTGAATCGGTAAGATTTTATCTGCAATCTTTCAGTTTCAGTGGTCAATAGAATAATTTTTTCTCGCACAAATTATGAACCTGTTGAGTTGTTTTACTGGCATACATTTATACTAATATTATTTGTCGATACTGAGTTCATCTACTAGTGCAGGGGATAAGCTAGCCCTGATCCATGCTTACGATTTTGTATATTGATATAGTGTATCCTTTCGGTTCTCGGAATGAACTTTGTCTTTTGGGTTGAAATTCCAGAAAGATATTGGATCCAGAAAATTATTTTCTATTGAAAGTCAAAATAAAATATAGCGACGAATGATAAAGAATTTGATGATTTCCGGTAAGAGTGGCCAAACAAGAGGGTATTATTTTATACTTCATTATTTTTTATTCTTAATACTATATTGGTAAGAGCTTTGAGAGTGGGTTTTTTGGCCTTTTGTTTGACTACACTCCCTTCATTAATGATGCTTGTGGTCCCATATAGAATATGATTTTTAACCTTAATGTTTACAACTTTATGTTAGAATGGAAGGTGCATGGTACTGGACCTGAGGAGACTATGAAAGAGTTGTCCAAAGATTACTCTCTTTCTCTTGGAATGGAATTTGAATCGAAAGAGGATGCATATGAGTTTTATAATGATCATGCAAGAATTACGGGTTTTGGCATTAGAAGATGTTATTGCACACACAGCAAAAAAGATGGTATAATGATTAATCGGAAGTTTGTTTGTAGTAAGGAAGGCGAGAGAGAGAAGGATAATCGGTCCATAGTAGTAGAACAACCTCGAAGGGAGACAAGAACTAAATGCATTGCGTTCATGTACATAAGGTTTAATCGACAGAAATCCAAATGGTCTGTGACGGAATTTAAAGAAAATCACAATCACATTTTCCATGATCCTAAAACTTCTTTTTTGTTGCGCTCTCAAAGAAGGATACGTGAGGCACAAGCTCTAAATATTGAGTTAGCTGTTGAGGGGGCTGCAACCTGCAGTGCTTTCATCTCACTGCAGGGACTCCAAATCCGGGTTAAAGGCCTTTACCTTTTACCCGGTAAATTTTTTAAAGGGAATTTATAAATGGGCCCAATTGCTTTTCTCTTACAAATGCACCGTAGTTGACCATACTACCCTTAAATGCTTGCAAGTACAGTATCACAATTAATTTTTCGTCCCCTACCAAATTATCCTATCACATCTCTGGCGATATAGGGGTCATCTCACCCCACGCGTAAGCGTGTGAAACGGCTGTAAGAGGGACTATAGAGATTAGTACGTGCAAGCTGGCTCGGAATACCGTGCATTACCAAAAAAAAAAAAGGGTAGACTAACTAATCCTCTCAACGGAAATGAATAAAAAAATTTACAAAATCCAATAGAAATTCAAAAAATAAATCGAAAAAGCAAAACTCTGTCATTCTTTTTCGAGTTATTGTAATTTTTTTTATTTTTTGTCATTTTTTTTTTAAAATTATAATTTCATCTCATCAAGACTAGTGATTAATGTAGAATCAATTGGCACAAATCTATCGAGAATTTAAATAAATAACAAAAGGACACACTTAATTAAAATCAAACTCACCCAAAAGAAGTATATTACATTAGTATTTGTTTTGTTGTCTCATCTCATAAAATACTTTTTTACACAATCAGTAAAAACCTAATTTTACTAAGAATGACAATTGAATATTAATAGAATCAGTAGTGATTATTACCCTAAATGGTGGTATGAATTGACATACCTTATGGTATGCGCAAGTCGGATTTTCACAACATTTGTGAAAATTTGATCAAACAATAAGTGAAAAGCATTTTGACAAAAACGTTGTGAAATTTCCATTTTGCCCCTCCGCACAGGGGTCTGATCAAGTTCAAATCTTAATTTGAGGCTGAATTACCAGGGTTTTATATAATTACCTTTGCAAATATAATGTTGTATTCAATCGGCAATCCAATGGTTCAAATTTCATCGCAGCAACGAATGACTCGGATGCTTGGATGGTGAAGATGAGATTTAAACCGTTGAATTGCCGAGCAGACGGTTCGGATGCCGCACAACACGGTGCTGTGTGACTGGTGCATAGCACCATCCCTCAGTTCTAGCCGTTTTGAGGTCTGTCCAATGTAACTAATTTTTAAATTTATGATAATTCGATTTAATTTGATTTGTACCCAAACAACTATATAACTAATAATCTTTAGGACTTAATAAGAAACCGGTATGATATGGACTGGTGTGGGATGTTTAACTATGTGGAAGTTCATACATTTCCATTTAGGGTGTTTAAGCCATAATTTAACTAAAAAATTTTGGAAAAATTCAAGTCTATCTATTCTCATTAGTTTGTTGATGCAATAAAGCCTAGCAATGCCCTCTTCGGCAAAAAAAGGCCATCGGCATGTCTTCACATCATCCAAGCTATTTAATTAGTATTGAAATATGAAATTAGTTTAATTCAATGGTCTTGATTTGAAGTTATGTTAAATCAGTTGCTGAAAGGAGAGAGAGAAAGACGCAAAAAGGAGAGAGAGAGAGTGGATATTAAACGCGGTACGCGTTTTAGGAAGGACTTAACGGGGATATAGATTTTTATGAGAACGATCCCCCAAGTCATGAACGACAAAAGTAGGACCGCCTGGGCATTAATCCTTTTCTTGGGATTTTCCTCCTTGGTGTTTGTAGGGCTGTCAAGATCACATCCTTGGCCCATGCTTTTTTGGTTAGTGTTTCTTAATGAAATTTACTTACCAAAAAACAAGAAACAGAGCAAAACAAGAACAACAAGAAACAGAGAAAACCATAAAAGGCAGAAATGGCAGCTATATCTATGTTTGCAATATCTGAGAAAAGGAATCTTGTAATTCATAAACAAACGAACACGAACACAAAACCAAAAAAAAAAAAGCGATGGCTCCAGAAATAACGATGATGAAAGGACCCATGATTTCACCAATTAGAAAGAGACAAAGATCTTTGATAAAAGATACAAAGCCGCAGCTATATTGCTACTTTAATAGTTTCTTCTTATTTAATTTCCCTCTGGAAAATGGGAAATTCAGGGTCTAAAGACTCTTAAACATAAAAAGCCAACACGAGGAATTACTAGCATTGTCCACGGGCGATTTAGGCAGGGGATATTTTCTTCTTTCGGAAGGAAGTGGAAGCAGCAGCAGCCGCCACCTCAACCATGTAATCCCAGACCATTTTCAAAACCCGCTTCCTCTTGGGTAGAACCAAGCTCTCGGCAGCCAGCTTTCCCGCGAGCTTGGTTCGAGCTGCTTCGGCAAGTGCGTTCTCTGCCGCCGCCCCAGTTGCTCCTCCTCCGTCCTTGACTTTCTCCACCAGCTTTGCCCCCATGTCTGTTTTTGCTTGCAGATAGCTCCACTTCTACATACACTCATCCAATAAATAAGGCTCCGGCTATGACTTCCAATTGATGCCAACCTTTGGATATTTCAATTCGATATCAACCGTTGAAGCTCTTAACCTTTTCCCGGTATATTGTCGAAAGGGTATTCATAAGTGGGCCCAATTGCTTATGCACTGTATATTTCAATTCGATATCAACCGTCGAAGCTCTTCACTTTTTCCCGGTAAAGTTTTTAAAGGGAATTCATAAGTAGCAAATTGGTCTAAAGTCCAAAAGAAGAGGTTCTAAAATAGATTTAATCCAGTTTAAATTTCAGCGATGTGTAAAGTCCATTAATAAAAATATTTTAGAGTTTAAGGTTCGTGAAAAGACCAAATTGCCTTTAATGAGACAAGGGTCTTGTTTGCCTAATACAAAAAATATCTTTTTCATTTAAATGATCTTAAATGAGACAAGGGTCTTATTTGGCTAATACAAAATATGTATTTTTTCGAGTTTTTCGATCTTGTTATACTTTCATAGGGTACCCTAAGATTTTAAGTACTTTCATAGGGTATCCCAAGGTTTTAAACACTTTTATAGGATTTTAGGGTTCATTTTCCTATTTTAGGGTTTTAGCTGTTTAGGCACTTTCATAGCGTACTTTAGGATTTTGGCACTTTCATATATAGGGTATCCTAGGGTTTTAGGCACTTTTATAGGGTTTTAGGGTTCATTTTCCTATTATAGGGTTTTAGCAGTTTAGGCACTTTTATAGGGTACCTTAGGGTTTTAGGCACTTTCATATATAGGGTACCCTAAGATTTTAGGCACTTTCATAGGGTACCATAGGGTTTTAGGCCCTTTCAACGCTGGTCAACCTTGGTCAACGCTGGTCAACCTTGGTCAACGCTGGTCAACCTTAGTCAACGTCAGTCAACCTTAGTCAACGCCGGTCAATGTCGATCAATGCCGGTCAACTTTGGTCAACGTCGGTCAACCTTGGTCAATATTGATTAATGCCGATCAACTTTGGGAGGGGTTATTTGTAAATCTTGGACATAATGTCCTTTAGACTTTAGAGAAAAATATTTATGTCCTTATTATGGTAAAAATTATTATAGTATGTCCTCCTACTCAATTTACCCGAATTCATAAGTGGGCCCAATTGCTTTGCTCATGCACTGTAGTTGGCCGTACTATCCTTAAATGCTTGCAAGTACAGTATCACAATTAATTTTTCGTCCCCTGCCAAATTATCCTATCGCGCGATATAAAGTGGAGTAGTTTTTTTGGTGTTCAATTCTATCACATCTCTGGCGATAAAGTATTTGTTGGGGTTCAGTGACTTTGGCTTGAAACTTGCGTGTTTGCTTTATCCTAAGGTTTCGGTTTCGATTTTTCTTGCCAACAACTCTTAGGGTCACCTCATTCCACGCGTAAGCATGAGAAACAGCTGTGGAGGAACTGTAGAAATTAGTGCACGCAAGTTGACCTGGAATAGCATGCATTACCAAAAAGAAAGGGTAGATTAATTAATCCTCTCAACGGAAATGAATAAAAAAATTTACAAAATCCAAAACATAAATCGAAAATGCAAAACTCTGTCATTCTTTTTCAAGTTATTGTCATTTTTTTAATTTTTTGTCATTTTTTTTTCAAATTGTAATTTCATCCCATCAAGATTAGTGATTAGTTCAGAATCAATTGGCACGAATGTATTGAGAAATTAAATAAGTAACAAAAGGACACACTTAATTAAAATCAAACTCACCCGAAGAAGTATATTACATTAGTATTTATTTTGTTGTCTCATCTCATAAAATAATTTTTTACACAATTGGTAAAAACCTAAGTTTTGCTAAGAATGACAATTGAATATGATTAGAATCAATAGTGATTATTACCCTAAATGGTGGTATGAATTGACATACCGTATGGTATGCACAATCATAAAATACTTTTTCGTCATGTTCATCATTATTACTAGAGTCCTCACAAATGTCAATCACTACATTACTCCCATTCCCCTAAACATTGTCATCTATCTCTCAAAATCTGATCCAGATAAATAGGTTCACAATTAGTGATAAAAACTAACATAAATATGTTTACCACAAATACTATATTACCTACGGTATGTCAAGTAAAACTATATTACCTACGAAGAGTACTTACAATTTTCATAACCATACTTACCACAAATACATGATTTTCTTACTAGATTCTGGATATGTTTACCATAAATACAAAGAACTTATTTTTCAGATACTTCCTAAATATGGTTTTCATCCATAATAAAAATACCATAAAAAGTGGTATGTATAGCTATAAGCGATGGTAAGTATAACCATAAAAAAACGTAAAAACCTGAGAAGCTTCATTAGATTATTATGAAACATTTATTCGAGATTCTTTAACTTATGATCTTTCAATAAGTTGGCACGAAATAATAATCACAATTAAATTCAGTTTGTTTAAAAAAAAAAAAACTTGCTTATGCTTTGCTTCTCAAAAAGAATTTTTCAAAATTTTTTTCCTAAATTCCCCCTACTTCAAACATTTCTCTCTTCGTTTATTACTCATACTATTTTTCAAAAAAAAAATTTCAAAAAGCAATCCAAACACAACATTAGTGAGCTTCTTTTTAACTTGTTATGGAGTTTCTTCTTAAATCTTCAATTTTTTTGGACAAGAGGAGAGATGAATGGGAGCTAGAGGAGTTACACTGGATAAGTTTGCAGTGTTAAAGGTAGGAATGAAGAAATCTAGTACCATTAATGTCATAATAGGTGGTAGGTAAAACAAGGCAATTGTCAAAATGTGATTAGTTTGTGTGGTAAGAATGGTTTAAGCATATAGTCGTTATGCCCTTATTTCATGGTAAGTATTGTCAACCACATGGTAAGTGTTATCAACGAATATTAGTCCATCGTAAAAATTCAGCTTTTGTGGTATTTCTAGCCTTATGTTTTGGTAAGTAAGTCTTATTTTATAGTAAGTATGACATTAATGACGGGTTAGTATACATTTATGTATCATCATTAATGTCATAGTACCTATCCTATTAAATTTTATTTGGATCTACTTGTTTATTTTATAATAAATTGAATAAAAGTATTTATATTAATAAAATTACTTTTAAAAATGGATTAAATAAATGAGATGTTTCAATTTACTAATTCATTAGTGGTTACTTCTACATTGCCCAAGTGATCAATATTAACCACAAAAACTGTTACTTCTTCATAAAATGATGTCATGCTTACCATACAATACACTTTTTGATAAACGTGACATCACTTTATGGTGGAATTCATGTCATTTCAACCAATAAAAATTAAAGGTAATATTCATCCTCTTAAACGGCGGGTGAACAAAACTCAACTCATTGTCTTATTCCTTTTATCCTGTTACCGCACGTGTAACTTTTTTATCATTGAACAAACGAAATAGTAAAATGTTAAAATCTTTTTGTTAGTGAAACAAGATGTCAAGATACAATTAAGTTTTAAAGTAGTGATATTTTTTGCTGGGTCCTGCTGACGGGTGCTAATATGCACCGGATAAAAGTAATAAAAAACCATTGTTTCTGGTGTCGGTGATGTCTCAGGCGCTGAGTGTGGTGCTTTCTTTCCACACACTCATTATTCTTTACTGACACATTTCTTTCTTTTTCAAAATGACAATTTTAACCTTTCTCTTTCCCCAATTTGAAATAAACCTCTCTCCCCCTTTCATTCTCTCACCTCTCGCCTCTTACCCGTGGCCTTCAAAAGCCCAAACCAAAGCCACACCGCCCTCATCTTACCAATGCTATAACCACGGTGATCGAAAATTAGAACCAGTGCACTAGAAAATGGCCAATTTCGGTAGTATTTGGTTGAGAGTTTAGTTTAGTTTAGTTTTGGTAGTAGGTGGAGAGAGAAATAGAGTAATGATTGAAAATATGGGTAATGATTGGAGAGAGATAGAGAAAGATGAGAAAGTAATAATTGAAAAAATAGGGTAATTATTGGAGGAAGAAATAGGATAATGATTGGAAACAAAATTAAAACTAAAACTAAATCATGAACCGAACAAAGCCGAATTCGTCATAAGGACAGATTTTTCTGGCAGGTTGGGGGCAAGGATGAGGCTCTGGTGCCGAGCAAAAAAAAGGATGAGGCTCTGGTTTTTGAATATGTAGGTAACCAAGCAGTAGTCACCGGGAAGCTCATACAAATCGACTATTTATTGGACGTCATTTTAAGAATTATTCAGATTTATTGGGTTTGGTCTGAGGTAGAATATTCAACAGAAAACATGAATTACAAATAGACAAGAAATTTCGTCTCTGTTTTCCAAAGTATGAAACGAAATTAGATTCAAAGTGGCCCGGATCTTAGAGAATTTTTTTTGTACTCTGCATAGCTTTGTTGAAAACGATCTTCCTTTCAGTTTGAATGGTTCTTCTAAAGCACTTCAGATTGAATTGTGGGGATCCGTTTATTTTATTTGTTTTTAAGCGAACATATAATGGACTTAGTGTGTGCTATATGGAGCATCAAAGATTTAGATAGAAGATTTTAGAGAGATGTTGGCAGGTGTATCAGAGGCGAATGGGATGATTTCGCTTTAAAAGTCAAATGATAATTTATTTTGTCTTTATTTAAAGAAATTCGTATTTGTTAGTTTTGTGTTAAATTTTTGTGACTTATTGATTCGTTTTGACGAGAGGAATTGAAAAAATAAATTTTTTTGAATGAAATTCATACTTTTTTGAATAAAAACAAAAATAAAAAAAAATTATGAGTTTCAATCGAATTTTACTTTTTCTATTCCTCTCATCAAGACAAATTAATAAGTCGTAAAAGTGTGACGCAAAATAAACAAATGTAAAAAAACTTCAAATAAAGACAAAAAAATTATTACTAACTTTTCAATCCAAACCTACTCAAAGTAGAAGAAGATCAAAAGCGTTGACTCGGTTAAAAAAATGAGAGTTGACTCGGTGGAGAGTTCGTAGGGTGGAGAGATCGTTGTGTTTTTTAGATAGAGAAAAATTAAGGGAACAATTTAAGAGTAATTTTGTAATTTAATTTAAAAAGCTAAACACATCAGTGAAATAAGAAATTTTGTACTGACACCATCAGAAAAAGCGCCAACAGAAAAAGCTACTCTAGACCTACGTTAAACGGGTGCCACCATGCACTATTTAGCATTTGCCTTTTTTTTGTCAGTAGAAACGGGGCATAAATGATTGAACGATAATAACCGGCTGCAGGTACGTGGGTATTTAAGGATTGATGAGTGGGGACTGGGGAGACAAGATCTGTGACGAGGTTTTCTACGCTCTCTCTGATCTAGTGGACCACCAAATCTTTTGGTTAGATTTCGTACGATAACACGGAGATCAGACCGCGTACAAAACTATTAAAATATTATATCCAAACCTTATCTATCTTTCGTACGATATATAAGGTTTCGCCCCAAACCTATTAAAATATTTTTTTTATCAGAACATGGGTGTTCGAACTCTTTGTTTAATGTTTCTTTTGGATTCTCCATTTTTTGTGTTTTTTTTTTATCAGATCATTTTTTATGTTTTTTTATCATTTTCTTCGCCTTTGCTATTTGGTTCAAGGTTTTAAATACCATACCGGTTGGAATATCAAATTTTCTAGTAGTACGATAGATACCGGTACCGGTCAAATACCAGGTACCGTTTTGGATTTAACGCTACTACCATTACATATATTTACCCATACAATAAAAGATATCAGTTTTTTAAAAATTCTATTTTTTCACAATTATGAACTCAAATTGGATATGCCTTTAATTTTCGACTGTTCTTAGGAACCTAAACTTAACCCAGACGCACTCAGATTGTAGGGTTGAGATGTATTTCTCAATTTCAATCCTAGGGCTCCAATTTTCTTCTAATATTCTTCTACTGTCTCTTACTTTCTCTCATCACCAGAGTACGACTTTTCCTCTTCCCTTCCACTACTACCTACCACACACCCTGTACAAACTCGTATGTACCTATAGCTTTATTGTAATTTTGGCACTCCACTTGTTGGAAGGCCGTCAATAATTTTTGAAGCGTCAAAATCCAAATCTAATGATGTTTGAGACAGGTCATGCCACCTATTCCGCTAAAATTCTTATTTTTTAAGTACTTAATTTTCGTTTTATAAAATAGGTCATTATCTCACAATCCATCATTTTAATTAAAAAAAATAACAAAGAAATACTTATTTTCCTTAACTGAACGGGGCCTAAGGGGATGTTTTCGGTAGTAAAATTTTTATAGATTTTTATTTGTAATTAAGAAGTTGTTAGGTGTTTCCAGTAGTGAATAAAATTAGTTAACAACTTTTTTATAGAGTTACTATAGCAAAAACAGTATTTGTTAACAACTTTTTTTTATCATTATAGAAACGAAATTATAAAATACTAAAACTTTTTTGTTAGTAAAACAAAATGGTAAATACGTTAAATTTTTAAGTAGTACTCCCTCCGTCCCAAATTCATTGTCCTTTTTTGATATTTGTGCAGTTTTCAATCGCTTATATCTTTCAATGTGAATCTCCAAAAATATGCAATATGGATCTTATTTGATAGATTTCAATTTGTTCTATAATACAAAGATGTCAAAATCATGAAAAATATTATAGATTGAAAAATATACGCAAGAGACAAAAAAGTGAAAAAGAAATAATGAATAATGAAAATGGGACGGAGGGAGTAATATTTTTTGTTTTGAAAACGAGCCCTAAATGATTGAACGATGATATCCGGCTGCAGCTACATGGGTATTTGTGGATTGATGAGTGGAGAGACAAGATCTGTGACGCGGTTTTCTACGCTCTCTCTGATCCAGTGGATCACCAAATCTTTTGGTTTGATTTCGTACGATAAAACGGAGATCAGACCGCGTACAAAACTATTAAAATATTATATCCAAACCTTATCTATCTTTCGTACGGTAAAGAAGGTTTCGCCCCAAAAATATTAAAATATTTTTTTTAGAAAATTGATATTCGCGCTCTAAGATTTACTGTAGACGTTTCACCTTTTTATTTTTACACTGTGATATTGTTGGCAATATCATAATGTAAAAACATAATATACACTGATCTTATCAGCAATATCACAGTATAAAAACAAAAAGGTGAAGCACCTGCAATAAATCTTGGAACGCGAAAATCAGTTCATTTTTTTATCGGAACATGGGTGTTTGAACTCTTTGTTTAATGTTTCTTTTGGATTCTCCTTTTTTGTTTTTTTTGCTTTTTTGATCAGATCATTTTTTGTGTTTCTTTAACATTTTTTTCGCCTTTGCTATTTGATCAAAGGTTTTGAATACCGTACCGGTTGGAGTACCAATTTTTCTACTAGTACGATACATACTGATGCTAGTCAAATATTGGGTACCGTTTCGGATTTAAGACTCCGTTCCAGAACACTTTCTTAAAAAATAAATACTTATTTCATATTTTCAAACTCAAAAATAATATAAATAAAAAATAATTTTTTTATTTTTTTTCACCGTATAAAAGATCTCGATAAGATCTATCAAATAAGATCCATATTACTAGAAAAATTATTTGTATAAACATATTATTTTTGAGTTTGAAATTTCCTTCTTAAAAAATAAATACTTATTTTCAGTTCCGGAACAGAGCCTAACGCTACTACCATTACACATATTTACCCATACAATAATCAGTTTTTTGAAAATCCTATTTTTTCACAGCTGTGAACTCAAATTGGATATGCCTTTAATTTTCGACTGTTCTTAGGAACCTAAACTTAACCCAGACGCACTCAGATTGTAGGGTTGAGATGTATTTCTCAATTTCAATCCTAGGGCTCCAATTTTCTTCAAATATTCTTCTACTGTCTCTTACTTTCTCTCATCACCAGAGTACGACTTTTCCTCTTCCCTTCCACTACTACCTACCACACACCCTGTGTTCCTTTCCCAAATGGAGGAGCAGAAAAGTCATCTGAAAATTTGCTCACCTGCAATGGAGGCGCTCCAAGATGGTCTGGAAAATTGCTAAGAGACCAGATCCATAAGAAAATCGGGCTTGGATCTTCTAGGTTCTGTTTGCATTTGATTTTTGCATTTTTTCTGTGTCTGCCAATTTTGCAAAATACTGGACGAAATTTCCGGTAACGTCATCTTGGCCAGTATCGGCCAGTATTTTCGGTATTATCTGGTAAGGCTCGATATTGGAGCCAGAACAGTATTAGAGGGTTACAGTATCGTTTTCCTCTCAAACCAGTACCGGTCGGCACGGAACGGTATTCATAACCTTGATTTGGTCATAAAGTCTGGGTGTTCGGATCAATTTTCGTTCCCCTAAGCTAATCCCCAACACCCATTCGCACCGTCCACTATGAAGAAACCAATTTAAGCCCGAGAAAGTTTCAAACGGGCTAGTCCCAAAAGGAGTTGATAAATAGCACATGTAAGGTTTCGAATATAAGGGAGAGCGAACTCCTAAATCCTCAGCCTTATCACTAACGCAACCCCCAAGTCCCAAGTAATCCACAAAGAATTAACAAAAAAGAAAGGGTTATTGAGCCCAGGACCAACACAAGGTATTTGGATGTCCTAGATCAAGTGGTAAAATAGTGCCCTATATAAATTTCCTAATTTAAAAATAATAAACAAAAATACTTATCTACATATCATTTTCGTTTATACTATTCAATATGGTAAATATTTTGGCCTTAATGACTTTTGCTGTTGCAATACCCCCTAATTTGTGTGACTAGAGAAATTTTTTTTGGCAAAAAGTACCCTACCAATAATTAAACCCAAGTATCTTGTAAGAAAGAGCAAACACTTTACCACTAAACCATTAGAGGAGTTTGCATTTTGGTTGCGCATGCCGCATAGAAAGTATATACATTTATCTAGAAAGAGGGGCCTCATTTTTGGCCCAAAATGTGGAGGCTCAAGGCAGCTGCCTCTTGAGCCCCTTGAGCCGGTCCTGGTTGAGCCAAACAAAGGTTGAGGATTGGAGTATATTTTCATATAGGGGAAAATTTATTTATGGCGGGACCATGAATAAATTCTTTACAGTATCAACCAATCGCGATCGTTCAAAAGTGTTTTGAATAATTCGAATTTTAATAAAACCTTTTCCCATAAAAGTTTTTAAAATTTGAACCGTCCAAAATATTTTGAATGGGTGAAATTTATCTCCATAAACCCATTTTCACGGAAACCTCCGCTGCATCGGTCACTCCTCCTCTGCCTTTTTGGCTCCCCCCACTTTCTCCCCTGGCTTCCCCCCATCTCTTTTTGCTAGTATCTGAAGTTTCAACTCTGTTTCTTTATTAGGATAAAAAAAAAAACCTGTTTCTTTATTATTTTTTTTAACACACCGAGCCCAAAAAACTACTTAAAACAGAAAAAGCAGCAAATCTATCAAGGAAGTGACTCAGGCCCAGTTCTATTTTCTCAAATAAGTATTTAAAAAATAAGAATTTATTTTTAAACTTAAAAATAATAGGTTTACGAAAATTATTGTTCAATTTTTTTACAGGGTTTGATAAATCTCGATGAGATTTATAAAACAATATCCATATTGCATATTTTTTTTAATTTTAGTAAGCCTATTATTTTCAAGGTAGTGATAATGACAAAACTATTTTTATTGGTGCCAAAATTCTCGTGCATAAAAGTCTTGTACACTGACATTGTACAAGCCTTTTGTGTACTAGAGTTTTAACACTAACAAAAACAGTTTTAGCATTATCATTTTCCTATTTTTAAATTTGAAAATTGTAAATAAGTACTTATTTTTTAAGAGGCTAAACCGAAACACCACTGACAGCTTTTTTTTTTTTTCAAACGGAAATTCACCACTGACAGCTCTATCTAGTTAGCAATCTTTCTCAACTGGACTTCTCACCTAACCAACACATCCACCGTCATTGTCCGTAAAAATGGATAAATAGAGTCCAGCCACTGCCGGATTTGATATTGGAGTTGCCAAAGTCCGATTTTAAATTTTGTTGTTCACTTATTATGAAGTCACACAAACTAAAAAAACATACGAGTTAAAAAAAAAAATCAAAATTTTATTGTGCTTGTAACTTGAATTCCATCAAACCGATAAAAAAAAAAAACTTAAATTACATCAAAAAAATTAAAATCAAATCGTAATTCCGGTTATAGTGCTTTATGATTAGCACAATCCGATTCAAAGAAAACGATGCCTCATTGAATTCTTTTTTGAAGCAAATTAATTCTTTAAAATTCCGAGTTCGAATGGCATGGGATCGTACCGTCATAAATAACGAAAGGGTTTCACTTTTCCTCTCTGTAAACTTTGAAAGGGCTTTTTTAATCTGAAACTAATTTTCTTTAGTTGGTTTTATAAATTTCTTTTTGGGTTTACAATAATTTTTTTGTTGCCCCATGGTGGGGTGTTGCTCAAGTCCGGAAACTTATGGGGCTTATCCCAGGGGTCAGCTTTGAATCCAGTTTTTCATTTAATACTCATTTTCACAACGTTACCAAAAAAAAAAATTGGGACTTTTAAGTCGTTAACCCATGACTAAGACCACAAAACAAAAATCGCACTGCGATGATAAGCCGCAGTTGTCACACCACTTTAATCGGATTCTCAAATCTCCGTATGGACAATTATATGGTTATGATCATTTGTGGGAGACAATTTCTGAGACAAAGATATTCAATTGGGCTCGATTTTCCCTCCCTTTTATGCCATGACTATGCTTGAATTGGTTCACAAATTCATAAGAGGATACAAAAATGCAAGAATAATTCTCTTGAACGGTTCGGTTAGGAGTTAGAGCTAAGTTAGGTCCTCACTCTCATGACTGGTCTCTAGCTTTTGGAGTGCTCTGGGGTTCTCAATGCTGCAAGAATAATTCAGTGAGGGCCTCGTTGTTCAAACTCAGTTCAGCTGCCCTGCCACCATTTACTATATAGGGAGGGAGAGAAATAGCCGGATTTTTCGAAGGATTGGGCATGATTCTAGCTCATTGATCAACCAGATTCTGGAAGAAGTGAAGGCCTGCGCATGCTCTTGGAAGAATGTGGCCGAGTCTGTGGTTATTAGCCTCATCATTTGCTTTGCTTGGGGGATTCCAGCTGCTATTTTTGGTAGAAGGTAATATCATTGTTATGTAACTAGGTTGCCTATATTTCTGTTTTTTTGAGTGGTTTGGCTGTTTTTGGCCTGTTGAGTTTTGTTGATAGCCTAGGCTCTGTTGTAATCTTTTCAGGGCTATCTCCCTGATCGTTTGGGCTTTGTCCCTTATAAAAATGACTGGTTCCGGAAAAAAAAAAAAAAAAAAATTCAAGACAAGATAAGAAGGTAAATTTCACTCATTTTCCTTTCTTTCCCTTAATTTATTTATAAATTCCTCATTAAATTAGAGGTGTGCATGGATCGGGTCAAGCCCAAAATTTAACTTAAGCATTCATTAGTAAAACCGTACTCGGTTTGGGGCAGGCGCAAAATTCTATTCCTATCAATCTTGAAACCAAATGGTTGCTTTCGAAAAAGACATTCAGTAGGCACAAAACCAACACTTCTAAGATCCGTATTCCGTAATATTTTATTTTTTGTCAGAAGAAAACGATTCTTATTCAATAAAGCCAAGCGGCACTTACAAAGGGTTCCATCCAAAATACAACAATACAAGTCTAGGATCACGTTCCGAAAAATAACTAACAAACAACAAAGTACTAAAGCAAGAGGGTCATCTGCTTCATCTAGACATGAGCCTCTTGCTTTTTAACACATACTGTATAACATTATTCAACAAGCTATTTCCACGCTTACCAAAAAAAAAAAACAAAGAGTACAAGAAGAAGAAACAAGGCATTTCCTGATCCATACTATTCCACACATTCCAAATCCATATTCCATACTAGTATTCAACAATCGCTTACTGGGGAAATTAGGCCGAATGAATTTTATCCTTCTGCTGGTCATTGGAACAGAAACAAGACGCAACGGCCTTAACCGTGGCATCCCCCATCATCTCTTTAACCGACTTCCTCGGGGGTGGAACCACGCTTGCAGTGGCGGGCTTGGTTCGAGCCGCTCCCGCAATTGGATTTGCCACCACCGCCTTAGTCGCTCCTCTGCCTTTGGCTCCGACCACTTTCTCCCCTTGCTTTGCCTCCATCTCTTCTTTGATCTGGTTTTTCAGTGGTTAAATTGCAACTCTGTTACAATCCCCGGCCCATTCCCCTCTTTATATAGAGGTCTAAGGGGCAAACCTCAGAGCCACACACACAACCACACCCCCCACCCACAACCACAGCCCCACCCACAAACACCCACACCCTTCCATAGCCCCACCCACAAACACCCACACTCTTCCCTTGTACGGTGAAAATAGAACTTTCTGACCATTTTTCAAACTCACCTCACTGATGAACACACCCACACCCACAGCCCCACCCACAAACACTCACACCCTTCCACAGCCCCACCCACAAACACTCACACCCTTCCACAGCCCCACCCACAAACACCCACACCCTTCCCTTGTACAGTGAAAATAGAACTTTCCGACCATTTTTCAAACTCACTTCAATGATGAACACACCCACAGCCTCTCTCCAGTAGGGGTAAAACAGAACTTTGTTAATTAGCTATTTTTCAAACTCAATTCACTGATCGAAATGGTTTCCTTTTTAGATCGAGTTCATCGGAAATATGATCAGTAAAACTAAAAATTTTATCGATTGGACACCATTTGATGCTGTCTTAAAAAATACCAATTAACTTTAAAAAATAAAAATAAAATAATGCAACACTTAAAATCGGAATTCATTTTCTTCAACGTAGTCATGTTCCGAAAACATATCTAACTTCGTATGAACATAATTTCAGAAGGACGAATATTTTTGACTAACTTTAAAAGTGAACTGTTTCCCCCTAGGATTTTCAATACTCCTTGAAGTGGTGGCAGCACCACCCTTTGATTTGGGTGGTCATACAAATTCCTTCGATTTGCTTGTTACGGCGAT
>BPLS01000167.1:11810-56982 GCA_019656275.1 Rhododendron kiyosumense
CCCTCATAAACACCACAAATCGCTGAATGCAACATGACGGTGGGTTTCCAACAATGACACCCCAAGAAGCCACTCAAGCTGCAGAAATCTGCTGCTCTTGCATGGAAAGCGGAACAGCTGGTCTCCAACTTGTTCCGTCAGGACTATCCATGAGAGCAATACCCACAGCAGCCAACTCTTTCCTAATTGAATCCGACTTCTCATACTCTTTGCTCATTCGTGCACTCGTCCTTTCTTCAATCTTCTGCAGTACTTGATCTTCGGTCAGCTTTGCACGCTTCAATGCCTTTTCCATCAGCTGCTGCAATACCTGCAGTACACAAGAATTGGATGTGAGCGAAAATGGGATGACTAGGCATATAGCAATAAGGATGTATTACTTGGTACACTGAATTGTTTTCCTTGCAAGAAAACAGAAATGCATGTAAAATGGAAGCATTGGAATTTGGAACCAACTAGAGTGATTCATCCATGGCGTCCATGAACAAGTTGAATCAAATTATTCCAGTAGAACAAAAAAAAAAAATAACTTGCACAATTTGGTCACTCCTGTATTATGGTAACTAAAGAGTTTTATCATGTTGCCGTTGAAAACAAAAAAGAGGTCATCATATTGCAAGAGAGAGAATTACTAAGCCAATGAAAATTTTGACTACCTCAGAGTAACTCGTTGGCATAAGGCCTAAAATGGAAAGAACATTCTTAATTGCCTTCTCCAAAGCTGCAAGCGATTCTATACGCAATTCTTGCTTCTTCCCCTGCATGGAGCATTCAGCCAAAAATATTAAGAAGGTTATAATGGAGGTTCCTTGAACCAGCAATGAGACAGAGGTCAAGGGAACACAGCAGAGAAGGGTCTAGGTGAAGAAAATAAGTGAACTTAATTTCCACAAATTGATATAAACAAATTGCTAAAATCAATGCTAAAGTAAAGCAGCAATGACCAAGAGAACAGCTTAAGTAGGTCCAAACTGAAATCCTTGCGCTGATTGTGAGCCAACTCAGTTGTCAGGAGTGCTGTACTCATTGGTTTGTGATTCTTAACTGATTTACCATCTATTTGATGCACTAGATCCATATTAATTTGGCTAAAAACTTAAGCTCCAAACAACCAACCCAAACCAAGCAGCAATGTAGGCCTCAACCAGTGACCAAAAATGTAGGCCCCAACTGCCTGTCACATTAAAGGCATGGATGAAGATGCCCATCCTTGAAACTTTTGTGGTTTTCGGCAAATTATGCGCCAATAATCAGTACGATGAAACAGTCTAACATGAATCCATATTCATATCTGTAAAAAGTCCTATAATTCTATCATCGAGGATCAATACCTGGCGAGTATGTAGCAAATCATTGATGGTTTTCAAAGGTTCAGAGAGGGCAGATACAGAAACAGGAGTGTGAAGATCGTCCAACATCGACAGTAGAACTTCTTCATTAAATTTACTGATGCAACTAAAGACAGCGGGTGGAATTGAGTCCTTTCGATCCTCCTCATTATGGTGGCTCAAAACTTCTTCACAATCATGCAATGTCTGCAACCAAATGAACCTAATAAATCACAAAATAATAGAAAATGCGTCTCCAATGAGAATCTACGCTAGAAGTAAATTCTGAACGCAGTCAGATACATGGAATTCTAAAGCAACATACCTCAATTTTGTTCGTCACAATGACAAAAACAAATTGAAATTGAAAGAGAAGGTTTCTAGACTTCTCATAAAGGTTTGTCAAAAATATTTCCAATGGGCATTTTGAAATAACATGGTACAATACTTTTAGGCATATAACAAAACAGAGTAGACACGGCTGCCAAGTAGGTAGTCTCAAAAGAAGGTTGAGACACAAGGATTAACAAATTGTGATCGAAAGCAAGATCAAACTGACATGTAGACAATGTCCAAGTGGTTCCCTTGGAAAACCATGGCTAACATCAATGCATGGACACAGCAAAAGTGCATATAAATAGAGACAGAGCTATATACATGCACATAAACATGTGTGTGTGTGTGTGTGTGTTTAAGAGAGGGCGAGAGAGAGTAGTCCTTATTTGCAAACTGAAGGCTTAGCATTCTCGTACCTGATAGATGTAAAAAACACGGTCAGAAGCTTTCTCAAGCAGTACATCAGAGTAGTTGATTGGTGATCGATAGTGCGTCCCAATCAAGAAAAGTCTCAATGCAAGCGGATGATACAAGTCTATAACCTGCAAGACCAGAAAAAGAACAAGGAACACTATCGATGCTTTTTCAATAATATTTTATTACTTATCAGAAAACAAAAGTTAGAGCTACAAGAATCTGTTTAGATAGCTTGATAGACATTTTTGGGCCCATTTTCTAACAGCTTAAGCTTTTGGAGAATTAGTAATGATATCAGAGCTCACGTTGGGAGAGGTCTTGGGTTCAAGCCTCTCTATATGCACCGATTCCCCACTTGCATTATTTTTCTCCCCTTGACCTTCTTTCGCAGTGTGTCTGGATATTTACATAATTACATCTCCAAGTGCAAGACAGGTTGCATGTGAGGGAGGGTTTTAGATAGCTTGATATACATTGTTCAGCCCATTTCCTAACAGCTTAGACTTTTGTGACAATTGGTAACTTAACAGAATTGACAAAAAAACTGAAACAACATAAAAACTGGAAGCCTGTTTACCAAGGTTTCTGACATTATAAGTCTTAGAAAAGGAGGAAAACAAGGGATATTTTGAAACGTAAAAAGTACAAAATCACTTTACCTGCCGGATTGTGAAGAAGTTCCCAAGTGACTTGGACATTTTCTCTGAGTCAATGGTTACAAATCCATTGTGTATCCAGTAGCTTACATTACTCTTCTTACATGCAGCACAACTCTGAGCAATTTCATTTTCATGGTGGGGGAAGATAAGATCCATCCCTCCACCATGTATGTCGAAAAAGTATCCTAAATAAGCAGCACTCATAGCACTGCACTCTATATGCCAACCAGGTCTTCCAGGACCCCACGGACTCTCCCAAAAGGGCTCCCCTTCTTTTGCAGACTGCAATGGAAACAAACAACCTTAACCACTAGGGCCATGGAAACTGAATCAGTTGGAAACAGGTTAAACTTTTATACTGTAACTTGTTAACAACTTAATGCAGTTGCTCATATCAAAAGTTCAACATCCACACCAAAAAATTTGGAAATAAAAACACGTACAAAGAGTAATATAATAGAATCCCTAAAATGGAAAAAACTACTTTAAAAAACATGTACAAATAGTACTATAACAGAATCCCTAAAAAGGCAAAAACTAATTTAAAAACCAGCTGTGTAATCAAAGTGCACTTTTCAGTAATAGCTCAACTAGCTGGATTTTGAACCACAGCGGAAGTAGGAACAAAGATGAGTTCCATTGCAGCTTACCAATAAAAAGTACTAAATCAAGGATAAGTTACTAAAGTTCATACGGTAGCAAAAGTCGACTGTTTACTTCCAAAAAGGCCTGCTCAAGATAAGTTAATAGGACAAATCCTTCTTGCTTGTACTTTATTCATTGGCTTCTAAGACATTTTCTTCAGATTTTTGATGTGTTTTGTTTGTCTAAGCAGTCCCCCAAGTTACTAACATGTATCAGGACAGAAATCACAAAAGAACAGGGCAAACGACTCTTCCAAATGGGACCAAGTTTCTTCAATTCCTGGCCACCAGGAGAATTATCAACCTAACAAAACCACAAATAGTGACCCAGTAAGATGACCGAACACATGGACGCATGCTCAAACCCAAGCTAAAGATGCTAAAATCAGCCAGCTACTGTCAAGTCCTATAAGCAAATAAAAAGTAGATAAGATGACAGTCTCAATACTAACATAAACATAGATAAAGGTTCTGAATTGCAAGACGATCGTCATAAGTGGATAGTCTTCATCTTAGGTTTTAAATCCAAAAAGATTTGGTCAGCCCAGGCAATAAATGCGGCTTTAGCAATTCTGAATGGTCATGATGACTTCCAACTTTTAACTACCAGCTGTAATGCAACCAAAATTCACGAAGCTTATAAGATGCTCCCTCAGTCCCATTTTTCCTGTCCATGTCTCCAATTTAGGATGCCCCAAAGGGTATGCCTATTTTGGAAAGTCAAAGCATGGCGCTTTTTAGGTTTCAAAACAACCCCCTACAAACAGGGATAAAGCTGCAATGGTGGAAATCAATACATTTTCATTAAATGCATGTTTAAAAGTTGGAACTCCCAAAGGGCACTAAAATTGTGGGACTGAGGGAGCATAAGAAAGCCATACACAACTAGTAGTAAATGATGGAAACTGACATTATTTACGATAATAAGATTATAAACAACTAAAATAAGGTCAATAGACATAAGCAATCAATTTAAGCAACTTTGGTTGATTTGATGTTGCAGAACTTATAAAATCTGTGGATGCGCATAAAGATTTATGTACACTTACTTTCCACAAAGCAAAATCAGCAGGATTTTTCTTCCTAGAGTCAACAGCAACCCTTTCACCCGCCCGATTATCTTCTAATTTTCGCCCAGATAGCTGTCCATAATCAGAAAACATGTCTACAGAGAAGTAAACATCCCCATCAATGTTGTAGGCACAGCCATTATCAAGAATCTGTCACAAAAGCACCAGGAAGTCATAATACAAACTAAAGATTTAAAATTAAATAGAAGTACCAGATTAGTCAAAAACCAAATTAGTCACATTATACTAATGCTTCATAAAAAAGCCTGCCTTATTTCAGGGAGACGCTTCCAAGGGAAAAACTTTCTAGAAGAATTGAGTCCATAATAATTGAAACAAAAACTACATAGTTGAGGACCTGAGGTAATTCTATGACACTACGAGAGTAATCAAGCTGAAAAGTGTAAGAGAGGCATATAAAACTATCAAACAAGAAACCTTATATCCTTCTTGTTCTAATTTTCCCAGGCAAAACTCAAACGTGGGTTTAACCCCATTGGCCCCCAACCCCAGGCAACAGCACCAAAGCCACAGTACCCAAAGCTTTTTCCAAGAAAGCCAAGTCTCAAATCCCAAGGAACAAAGACATCAAAACCATTTGTAGATAGAATACCTGCTTAATCATGTCAATGATTTGGGGCATGTGCTCTGAGACACGAGGTTCCACAGAAGGAGACAAGCAGTTAAGATACACCATATCCCGACGAAATTCTTCACAATAACGTCTGCTCAAACTAATGGGATCGTCACCCAGTTCTCTTGCTCTGGCAATTATCTACAGAATTTGAAAATTGTAGACTCAGCTATCCTGTACATATGTAACAAGCAGTTGATGCCTGGCATTCAGTACTTCGAGCTTAATAGCAACAAACCAAATGAGCAAATTAATTTTTCATAGCAACAAAGTCATAACATCGCAATCAGGATGATGTGATCAGGATAAGGTTAAGATGCATATAGTGTACGGCAAGGTCGCAGTGGGTAAAATGTGCAATGAGAAAAGCTGGGTCATGTAGTAGAAATAAAAATGAACCAACTTCCACTCGTATTAAAAAGCTTCAAGAAAGAAATAGCCAAGGAACCAAACATCCGTTTGTTCCATAGTAAAGGTGGAAAGGCTTTCATACAAGACCGAAGCTAATCATTTGTGGAATTATGCAAAATTCAAATGTTTCCATAGAATCACATTCTGGACCATCCTGAACACACCAAAAACATAACGGCATACACCTGAAAGATGTATAGACACAAACCAAAAATCCATATTGATCTTAATCATATGTAATTGATACATTGCAATATTGATTTCCTCTTCAAAATTTTATTACTTTTCCTTTTTCATGTGAATGACTAATAAATCTCAACGTTCATCCTACTTTCGAACTTGGAGTATTGTATTCATTTTCTCTTCAAAGCTTCCTAGTCCTCATTATATCTAGTACAGGTACTATTACTTCCACATGGCACTCTGACCCTGCACCTCACCCTCCAGGGGTTGCACCAGCAGAATATATCTCAAAGAAATGCCTGATGATAAGTCCACAATGCAATTAATTGCCTCCGATAACACTCAGACTTCAAGGAGACAACAGAAGCTAAACAGAAGTATGTCCACAACACTTTTAGAATTTCATAGAATTAGTTATTAACTACCATGTTGACAAGCAAGCCACCATTGTGATATCTATGAATGTACATATTTTATCATCATTTAGTATCTAGAGCACGGGCCAAGAGGATTTTATTGAACACATCAGTCAGACTTCAAGGACTTACCTTGTCATCAACATCGGTGAAATTGCGTACATAGTTGACTTCATATCCCAAATGCCTAAGGTATCTGCCTAATCAACCAAAATCCACCAACAAATTCAAATTAGCACCAAAGCATATATTAACAGAATGAAAAAATGCAAACATAAGCAAAGAAATACATTCAGAAGGGAGAAAAAAGCTCAGTTTTTGCAGAAAAAGAAATGAGGGAAAGTCAAAGCATAAAGGAACAACAAAAGACAACAGTCCTTTTGAGAACATATCAAATTTATTTTTGCACATAAAATGGCAGTAGAAGTGAAGTTTCTTCTACAGCCATAAAAAAAACAAGACATTTGGTAACTTGCCTATTTTCAAATAGGAAAACTTCTCCTCATTCATTGAGTTTTCTTGAGAACCAAATAGCAAGATGAGAAAAAAACTTACGACTAAAATAAAGGTTACAGACTAATGCACTGAGCTGAGGCTGTAAATGAACCAAGTTAAGCCAAGCAGTGCGTTATTCAAGCTTGTTTTAAAATTTAACAAGCTAAAAAAATTTGTTGAAACTCATAGAAAATCTCAAACAAGCTTTAATCGAGCCGAGTGGGTTGGGTTTCCTAAACCGTTTACATGAAAACTTTTCAAGCCAAGTATTGAGTTAAAGTTGATCAAACTTAGATTTAAAATTTTCCTGAAATATATGCAAGTCCAACTTATTTGTAACACAAACCAATCTCCAACTAAGTTTTAAGAGCACCAGTCGAACAAGAGTATCTCAGTTCACTTAAATCTGCCAGACCGAATAAAAAAAACTGCAAAGCAAAAACTTTTACTACATACCCAACATTCAAAATACTTATGCATCAAAATACCAAGATATAGATACACACAAATTCTGAAAGGCGGATGGAAAATAAGCCAAGTGGGTCACTTGACCCACTGACTTGCATTTTTATCCATTGATCGGTTCAAATATTTACTTCATTTCAAACATTTCGTATATTTAACCCCCCAACTATGATGAAATTGCCTCACACAAGAAACAATCACATTAAAGTTAAAGATTTGTGTCCTATTAACACTACAACTTTGCTAACCACTCCCCAGTCAGTATCAAACCTATTCACCCAACCCAATAGCCAGGGTTAAAATTTACATACATATTTGGCAGAGATGAATACATTTTCAAAAACTTCTATGCATTTTTATGGACAACGAATTACTTTTTGTACATTAACCAATGCCCTAAGAGTGAGTGGAGACATTTTCTATTGCTAAAATAGTTTTGTTTTTCTTTATCAGCACATACAAGAAGACCAATTCTTTTTATAGTATTGAACCCACAACCCAATTTTTGTGGTTCCGTCTCAATCGAAGATTAATCTCAATTCAACATGCCTTTGGCCCATCGGCATCAGGGTGCAGTTAAATGCCAGAAAAAATGAGGTAAGAAGTTTAACTCCACTCCTAAGGTGCTAATCTAATCTAAATATTCTAAGAGTGTCTACAATGGCATAACCATAAAAGATTCCAACAGTTCACAATGTTGTTCCAAAATATAGCTCACAAAGGTGCCCCTTAACCAATAATCAAATTTGGGCCTTTGGATAATTAAAACTAGCAATCTATTCCCATTAGATAATCAAATTTAATGGGGACCACACCACACAGAGTCTCACACACACACACACTCTTTCCTTTCTCTCATCCCATCACTACCGGTGAACCCACCCAATTTATATTTATTCTCAACTCTCACTCTCTCTCTACTAAAAATGATTTTTTCATTATGGGTTAAAAATAAGCATTTCGGAGCTTCACATTGTTAATCTTAGCAAACATTTAAATGAATAACCAAAAGATGAGGTGCCAAGTTTTGATTATCCAATTTTGATTATGTCATTGGTGATATACCCTAACAACAATGACTTTCCCCGTTCAAAAAGTAAAGACTTATATTTTTTCCTCTTCTCTGTAATATGATTTGCACACACACCACCTGTGCCTGGGCCTCGAGTATATATACACACAGCAGTGGCTCCGCATGGTGTTGAGGGGTTTAAGCAAACCCTCCTACTAGAAAAATGCACTAAAATTTTGTATTGTTTTACTAATTTGATTTTTCTTTCATACTTTTTTATATTGTCGGCACTGAATTGTTCATGAGTTGTTCATGAGTAGTCAAAATAAAAAAATAAAAAAACTTTACTTAAATTTATGGGTATGTAGATAATATAACTCGACAAAACAAAATAAATTAAGCACAATTCATTTTCAATAATGATAATAATAAAAAAAAATCATTGTATATAGAGCTTTGCATTCAAAAAAAAAAAAATCTTTACGTTTTTGCATACACATATGTATATTTACCGATATTTAAGAGAGTTGGGGAGGGAGAGGGGACCTGTAGAGGACGTCGAAGCAGACGTATACACGAGCGTGGCCAATGTGGCTGAGATCGTACGCGGTGACACCGCACACGTACATCCCAACCTTACCGGCGACTTTTGGCCTGAAAACCTCCTTTTGTTTGCTCATGGTGTTGTACAGCCACAGCTCTGACGAACTAGATTTGTTAATATTACTATTACTATTACTATTATTTTTATTACTCTCTCCTCCGCCGCCATCGGCGGTCTTGCTGCTTTCGTCGTTGATCGACGGCTGAGATTGCCCGGTTGAACCGAAACTACGAAAACGAACCCTAGGTCTGTTGGCGGCGTACTGGGTGGTGGCAGTGGAGATTTTGTGGCGGTGGAGAGGAATTGGCCATTGGGAGGGGGAGAGTAGAGAGGTTTTCCGGAGTGGGAGGAAGGGTTTGTAGCAGCACTTGAAGAGTGTAATCATTTGAGGAGTCGTCTCTTCTCTTCTCTCTCTCTCTCTCTCTCAGATGGTTTTGTGTTATCCGAAACGAGAAGTAGGAACTTTGCAATCTAGAGGAGAGAGAAACGAAGGGGAGGTCCTGCTGGAGTCGGAGCCCCGGCGACTTGATTTACTCAAAACAAAAATAAATTAGGCCTAGTTTGGATAAAAATAAATAAGCCATTTGGCATATTCTCTAAATAAAGACAAAAAAATTATAATCCGAACTAAAAGAGTTTTTTTCCTGATAAAAGATAACTCAAAGTTTTTTAAATAAAGAAAAAAAAAAGAGCCAAAACTTTTGGCTAGTTTTTGTCTTTTATAATTTTGGCTTGTTTTTGTCTTTATTTAAAAAACTTTGAGTTCATAATCATAATTTGTTATTTTTTGATTCCTTGCGTAAGATAAAATAGTAATTTACAAGAATTTGATGCAAAAGTAACAAATGCGAAGTGTTTTTTATTAAAGACAATAAAATAAGCCAAGTGACTTATTTTCACCAAACTATGCCTTAGTTTCACGCATAGTTTTTTTACTTTTTAAAATTATTCATGTCATTTTAAGTAATTTTTTGAGATCTTTAATTTGATTCAACAAAATTTTAATAATTATGAATGGATGTATTTCATTCCTTTATTAAAAAATTGCACATAATTTTGGAATGGAGGGAGTATTTTTTTTCTTTTTTACAACAATGCTACGGACATAAATCGAGCGATGCATATCCGAATACATATGTATTCGAAACTATTTGATTTGTGTAGGTCTTCGTTCATCATGTGGAACCACGTGCATCGGAAGGGTCAACATATCGGACAATTTCGAATACATCTGTGTCTGAATTTGTGTCACTTTGTATGTGTCAGTAGAATTCCTTATTCGTTTCCTTTATACTATTCCAAATATTGTCGTGTGTTTGAAGACAACAAAGCAGGAAGGTAGGAGTTAAAAAAAAAAATAAGAAAATGCAAAAATATTAAAAAGTCATACACTGTTGATTATGGTTGGAACACTGATTCTGGTTATTGCTTTTCATATTGTTTTGCTTGTGAATGGTGAGCCAAAACTGTAGGGTCCGTACACTTTCAGAGCAAAGTAAAATAAAAGAAAAGAAATAGACAGAAAAGTGATGAGAATATGATGAGTCTAGAAGATTGATTTATAGTTCTTGAGGAACTATTTCATATACGTATTCTGTGTTTAATATTTTTTACTTTTATGCAGGTTTCACTTATATTTGTCTTCTTCTTCTTCTTCTTTTTTTATAACAAAAAAACCACTTATATGGACCAAATGTGCACAGCAATCCAAAATACTACATTGGCCGTATGTACTCAGCAATACAAAAAATAAAATACAACCAAAAACTGGATCCTAGTTTTAAATGGATTGGATTCTGGCATGAGACGTATCCCTAAATGTTCAATAGATGATGCAGACTGCACTGCCAAAAGAGAGAGCATCTTTTCTTCTTCAGCCATCAAATTTCTACTCAATTAAAACTACAAAAGTACAATTGTTCACCATGACGGACGGGAGTACCACAATGGTACATTATGTTTCCGAAGAAACATGACCACTATTTTGGTAGTTCGAGTTGTTCATTGTGTAAGTATATCAATGCATGAATCATATCTCATCCCGTCTTCAAATTCTGTACAAAATCTAACACAACCATACGGTGTCTGAAGTGGAAAAACCGGAAAACCAAAACTCTACCAAAAAAGACATTTTATATTTCATTTCCAACTAAACAAAAGTACTGGATAACAGAACTGCCGAATCAAGAATTTATATTAAACATCAACTAAGAAACTGGTCTTGCTCATAAAAGAAAACAGATCGATGATACACTAGTTTATCCCTCAGAATCAGTTGTAGTCCCTGTGATTAAACCAAACGTTGTTTCGTACAAGAATACACAGCTTCGGTAAGAAATTGACCATCAGCCCTTCTGCTGAGCCAGTACCACCCTTCAACCAGATTTCTGTCGCAAATCTTTCAGTCCTGGAGGCACTGGTCTCTCTCTTAACCCCTCGAAGCTCCAGGCAACAAGTTTGCGATAGATGGAACTCCTTGGTTCCTCATCTCTTCCTGCGCTCGCCTCATCTCTTCAGGATCTGAATCCACAGAAACAAAACTAGTATTAGCATTACAAGAGAAAGATGCAACCACAAATAAAGTATGAAAGGAATCAGGGTTTTCAAAGGCAGCTAGCACAATACTCAAATCAACAGAAAAGGCTAGAACTGTCAATACCTATCAATGCTATTTTGCTATGGTCAACTAGTTACTAGGTTATGGATGAGCTGGGATTTATGCAGGTTAAAAATGGGGATTCCCCCATTTACAGCAAAGGCATGCTTGAAACATAAGTAGCACAAAACTACACGTAAAGTACATACCCATATTTTCTACAAGTTTGGGCATTATGAACATCACAATCACCATGAATCCCACCATCAAACCCATTGGGCTCTTCGCAAGGGACATTATGTTGAAAGGTTCCCTTATCTGAAACAACAGAAGACAAGGCACAGAAGTTACACAACCAATCTTTCCAAATCCTAAGACAACAGCAGCTGCAAAAAGACAAATGTGGCTCACAAACTCAGGGTCTACCTCATAATATTGTTCCTCTCTCAAAGGCTCCAAAACCAACTCAGTCAGACCCCTCCTGTTCTCTGTGAGTGCTGCCTGAACCTTGCCAGGGTTTCTCGCACTGACATCGACACGAACCTGGATAAGGAAAGAAAGAACAGAACAGAACTATATGAAATATAGCAAACTCATAGTTCTAAACCAACAAGACTGAGCCTAGCGTTCCAACCAATTAGAGCAGCTAGTGGCTACATGAATCCATTTTTCCATTCTGCTCTATCTAGCAAATAATAATCCAGCGACAAAAAAAAAAACAGCACACAAATAGCAGAAAACTCACTGGAGAAAAGAAATAACCAATTGCAGTCACTTCGATAAGATGCGTACCCGCTGGGACATTATGGCTTTGAGCATAAAGGTTAAGGAGCAATACTTGAGCCTAACATATGATTTAGTAACATCTATACAAACAAAAAGTGATATAGAACAATAAGTGGTGTAGAACTATAGAAGTTATTATGTCTCAATTGATTTTCCTGCACAAATATGCAGGTTTCATAGATTAATTGGTTTGACTTTTTCTTTAATCTAACAAAAAAGCAACACAATATGGATCAGGTTTAAGAAAATAAACAGTTGCATCAATACCATTTACCACATTCAGATAGCGCACCTTCTGAGACATGCTCCCAAGTCCAAAATGGCACATCAAATACATGATCAATTTCATCCAGCCATTATAAGATTCTCAATATTATGCCATGAATCTTTTACTTATTTTATTTCACACCAAGACCAAAGCTTAAATTCCCAAATAGATCCAGGACAAGAAATTTTTACCAGCAACATGAAAGAGCATCATCATCTTGAATTCTTGATTCATCAAATCCAGGCCCATTTTCTAGAACCTCCCCCAAACATGGGAAACCACCAATGCAGCTTTTAAATTTCTAAGAATTCCTAGTTTAAATAAGATTTTGGAACACTAAAGACAATAGACTACTACAGATCATCGCCATCGATAACTGCAGCTTCCATATCGTGCCTCTATAGCTACTTGGAACTCTTATATAATTTTTGTTTGCTTTAGCATCCTAAATACTTGCAAGAACAGTTTCATATCAATAATCCATCATAAGTGAGTTTTCCCTCAGTTGATGTAGACATTGAAACATTTCTCCAACCTCCAAAAGTTGAGGTGAGTTATATCCATATGCCATTTAAGACCTATGCATCACAAGGTCTCTATCATACGTACAACATCCTTTCATTATCCATCTCATTCCTACAACTTCCAAGTGTATATATGACTCATCAAAAGACAGGTGAGCCAAGACTTACTCAGTGATGTTGGACAATCATAATGAGAAATAAAGATCACAACTCAATAACATGAATCAATCAACTGAGATTGTGATTTTATGTAGACTTCAAAACAGAATCTAACATAATTCCAGTAACTGTTAAGGGTAATTTTGCGTGAAATGCTCCAACGGGTTCCTTCTAACAGAGTTGATGTCAAAATTTTATAAAATTTTGCCTCACAACACCTTGCTTCAATTTTATTTACAACTTCTTTTGTTTCAAGACTGGAGAATCTAAGATGTTTCCAAAATAGTTGAGCACGCCTCAAGCCCACATTTTATTAACAACGTTGGGGTGAGCTGTTTATGTGGTGCATCTTCTATTGCACAATAATACAATATCTTTCCTTTCCTTTTCGAACAACAAAAGCTCTTTTTTCCCTTTTCGTTATGATAATTGTAAGTCACTGGGCCATAAAATATGGGTATTGATTTCTACACTCCCTTTTTTAATAACCACACTCCCTTTTTCAGATTTTAGTATTGAAAGTGTGTGTATTTTTTTTGCTAAAAGACAAAAAAAGGGAGTGTGGATATAAAAAAGGGAGGGTAGAAATCAATTCCCTAAAATATAAGTTCATTTTTGTGTTATCTTCAATTTGTTTTTCACTATGTGAGATCTTTCTTAGAGCATTTAACATATTCACTAACAAAATTAAAATCTCCAAGTACGATATTCATGTGTGTGCAAACTCATGTTTACCTAGGATTGTGTACCAAATGTACTCGGCCTGTCTTTATATTTTCATTTATAATGCACAATACCAGTTATATGAAAAATTCCATTCCTTGTTTCTTTTTTTGTATATGTTTTAGTTGAAAGATCATTCCCCTAATAACTTAGACTCCCACTTATTGATCATGTTCACAATTAAGTGATCCGACTTCTTTAGTCTCAGCAACAAGGTTCCTGACTGCTTCCTATCGGATAAGAACAAACTTGAAAGTCCAAACCTGAAACTGTCCAAAACAACCTCAATACAACTGACAAACAAAGCACAAATGAAGCCATTGAACTTCATAACCCATGCACGTGGGCAGGGTTCGTTTCCTGTAAGCACCCATCCCCCTCCTCAAGTCCCCTAGGATAGAGTAGATTATGTTAAAAAATGACAAAAAAAAACTTCATAACAAATTCCTGACACAAAGAATGAAGAAGTGTCCAAAAAAATAGAATGGACCAGATCTCTATGCATGGAAAGAAGCTCATAGGATACAATGAAAAATATCCATCAGGCTTGAGGAATGTGACCCTCTGGCCGCCATTAAGGATGACCTTAACATTTGACAGTTTTCCTGGAAGGAGTAATCCTTTTGAACCAAGACCTACCAAACAAAATGATTAATCATCAGGAGAATAAAAATGAAATAGCATGAGAAAGGCATATTCGATCAGAGAGAGCAAATTTTTTATTTCATGTAAACTCGTTATGTTGTACTGTAAAATGATTACCTATAACATCAGCAAACCAAAAAGTGAAATTTGACTCTCCCAAGTTATAGAGGTGCTGCCCTATGTAGCTAATTGATCTGTCTCCCAAGCGGACAATCTAGGAAAACATTTAAGCTCCAAGTGAGTTAGCTAAAATCCTAAATCTTAAGTTTCACAGAGGATGCATTGTCAGTGACATTCTCCACCCTCTATCTACTCTACCAAGAAAAACTACCTCCTGCTGTTCTTCCTAAAAATAATAAAATAAACTCCACACTTTCCCTCTTGAAACCGCAGAATCTTTGCTTACTTATACACCTACCATTACTAAAAACTGACAATTTGTATTTCAAAATGATTGATCCTAATAACATACATTGAACTTCAATGAATTGACGTTGAAGGAATCGAATGCCACACTGGTTGGAGATTGTTAAAGCATCCAACTCAAAACCAATGGACAATGAGTGGAGAGACTGCCTAGGCTCATATACTAGTTTTGGAGGAGATAATTAACCGATGTGAGACAAACTCCAATACTACTCCACACGTGGGATCCCCGACTCACACGTGGAGAGGTAAACAAATGATCCATAACACAAGGATCACAACAAACGACGGTGCACTTTTGGCACAAATAAGGGAGAAACCAATTCTCCGAAACCCTAGCTTTGATACCATCTCTAATACCATGTTAAAACATTCAACTCAAAACCAATTGGCAATGAGTGGAGAGACTACCTACACTCATATACCAGTTTTGGAGGGGATAATTAACCGATGTGGGACAAACTCCAACAGAGATAATACTTAGAAAAGGCTCTATCTTGGTTACCCAATGATTTTATGCATTTCCACATGGCAAGAAAGGACAATATTGTCTAAAGAAAGAGCTATCCAATCTAATAAGTCTTACAACTTTAAGAACTCAGGGATGTGGCAGGGAGTAATGTGACTTTGAAATCTGAAACAGGACCCGTTGCTCTGTTAATGATATTGTAATATAGCCGCAACGCCAATATGTCTTGAGGTTTATAGTTTGTATTACATTTGCACCTTGTCTTATTGTCTATTGCAATAAGTAGCAGTTGCGAGAAGGATATGACCCATCTCATTTGGACCACGTATTCAGAAAAAGGAAACCTGAGATTAAAAAAAAAAAAACCGGACATAAAACAACAAAACCTGCCCATAGATTTGCAGGTGGAGCAAACTCTATAGTCTGTTGATACAACAGACCATCGATACGGCCAAATACTACATGGGAAGTGCAGAGATTTGCAGTGAGATACAGAGAAAAGAAAATTGGTTAAGAGATGGCAGAATATCCTAGGCGGGCCCTCTTTGCTGTGTTTTGCCCATATTTTTTTAACTGTTGCAGCTAGTGAGACCTCTTGCCAGATAACTGAAATACGGTGATGAAGCATATTCTAGTACATGGTAGACAACATCACTAACTGTTTTTCCTCCCCTTCTACAATTGTTTATTAGTTGCTCAACTATTATCCCTACGCTTACCAGATTCTGTTATTTTCCAAAACATTCAACTGGAGTTTTTCTTAATAAAAAATTGTAAGGATATAAGAGCTCTAAGAAGCACAGACACTAGCACGACACGGACGCTCGGACATGAAAATTTGCAAAAAATGAAGTACAAAAATGCCGACAGATGAGGGAGACAAAACAAATTGTTTTAGGAATTTATTTTATGTCGTGTGAGAGAATAGGCCATTGTTATGTGTCGTGCAAATGTGTAACCAATTCAAACATGAAAACAACACGTTAAGTAGTACATATGCAGCGTATGCTAATCCCCAAAGGAGGAGAACAGGTACGAATTTATTGGTTTTCCCATGATTTTAACTTATCCGGTGATTTTCCCAAGTCCAGAAGATTTGAAGTTTTTAACTCATGGTTAAATATGTTTGCACCTGTAACCAGAAGGTATAGAGAAGCATACAATGAGTGGTGTCCGACAGTGTCAACATCTGACGTGACAAGACACTGTTGTAGAAGTGCTTGTGCTTCTTTTGAAGAGGCAATAGTGTAAACTCATCCTCAACATCGACAAAAGATGTGGATTATGTTAGGCCTCTTCTCTTGTTTTAACGTCCTTACAGCATAATATCTATATCCATCTGAAATCTTTTCATCCCTTCTCCCTTTCTTATCTAATATCACATCTTCATGCATTGATAAGGAACTTGCATTTCTTCCTCGACTTGGTCCTTCTTCCTATATGAAAAACTCTAGCAGAACCGCACAAATCATAACAAGGTTGATATCTAAGTGGTAAGGACCATGTACTCCCATGTATTTGACATGGGTTCAAACCTCACTAACTAAAACTAATAACGTTGACTTCCGCCAAACAAAAAAAAAAGATTGATATTCGATCAGATCAATGGTGTTATTGAAAACACTAGTTGGGTCCATTTTTGATGGAAACAGAATACAAGTAACATGAACACCAAACACCCAAGAAAGCCGTGTTCATAACCATTCACCTCACTCCCCAAGATTCTAACTCAACATCTACATCACAATCCACAGCTGTTAAAGCCTAAAAGTGGGAGCAGGACATAAGACAAGTTGTACACACTCACCTCCATTGTCCAGCATTCAACTTCAAAAGAAGAATAAAGTGATTTAACCTAATCCAACTGTATGTCTCTAGGCCATGCTCGCTTAGTCAGACTAATAGTGAGGGATATCATATACTACTATGGTAACACTACATATCCCCAGGTATATAGTTCATGTTTTGCTCGATTAGTTGTGCGCTAGGTATGTTATCGAACCCTAATTGTTGCAAACTGTTGCAATCAAATGCCGGAAATGTGATCCCCGCAAATTTCTTGAATCCGGGTAACCACACGCCCCCTAAGGTCAAATCACATGCTTCATATTGTGCTTTGACAAACCATATACAATTGCAAAACACCCAAGGTTAAAGCTTCCTGAACAGTTGCAACTAGTTTGATAAATAACATGGCATAAAACCAAAACGATTGGAGTGCCTCAAACTAGGGCTGCAAATGAACCGAGTTGCCCTTCAGTAATCGAGCCAAGCTCGATCTCGAGTTTTAGGCTCGTTTACTAAACGAGCCGAGCTCAACACTCAAAAGCTCGGCTCGTTATTTTAGACTCGGCTCGTTTAAAGAGGCTTGTTAAGTAAAATAGCCAGTCCCGGATCATTAAGGGCTCAAGCTCGAGTTTTGGACGAGCTCGAACACCATAAAGCTCGGCTCGACTCGGCTCATTTTACCCTACCTCAAACGTAGCATACACTAACTCGATAACCAATCAACTTCGCAAATGAATATCAAATCTCACTCGAGCGGAAATGAACGAAAACATTAATGGATAACAGAGAACGAAGGGAAGCATACTTGGAATCTTCACTCGCCCATTTATAGTGTAACCATCATCAGTCCTGCCAAATTGGAATCAAATAAGTGAGAGAGAGAGAGAGAGAGAGAATTAGGGTTAGAAGTGGGAGTAAGAAGAACAAGAGAGGAATAGGTGTGTACCCGGGAGCGATCGCGAGGGCCGGAGAGAGGAGAGAAAAACAGAAGACAAGTAGAGAGAGATTGAGAAAGATCGGTCGGGATCTATTTTTCATTGCCATTGGAAACTCGAGAGAGAGAGAGAGAGAGAGAGATGATGAGAACAGACCGAATACAAAACTGCCGTCGAACTGAACGAAGGTACGATTTGCGGTTATATGGAAATCTATAACTAACGCAAACACTCTACGCACACTAACATTTACAGAATCGGTCATCCATTTCAGCAATTGACGGTTTAGATTTTTATCGAGCAATGAACAGTTTAAATTTATATGTCATTTATATGCGTTCAGATCCAATCCGAGTCTTCGGTGTTAAAATGAACGGCCGAATCGACATCTTTGCAACAGAGGTGTAATATGTGAAGACTCTTTTTGAATATAAATGTGTTTGTAAAAGTATTTGTGGTTAAATATGGGGTATGGAGACACAACTTCGTAAGAAAAAATTGAAGCATGTAGACACAGTTGAAAATTCTAAGATAACTACAACAGAAAGTCTACGGCACCAAAAATGCGGTGACCGGCCACCGCACGCTGTGGAGCCCACTCCAGACCCCGCACAGATGATTCGAGCCGTTTAATTTTAAAAAAAATTGAGTGGGCATCGCAGAACATCAACTCGATCCGATATGTGTAAGTGCTCTGATTAAGTTTCTCATCTTTCTGTACACCAGAAAACCAATCCTTCCATTTTTTCCGATTTTTCAAAGATGAAAAGCTTGATCCAAGCAACTACACATATCGGATTAAACTAATATTCCACAATGCCCACTTGATTTTTTTTTTTAAATTATTAAACAGCTCGGATCATCCGTGCAGAATCCAGAGTGAGCCCCACATGGCATGCAGTGGCTATAGTGTTGCTCTACAACACACAAATCCACATCATTTCAGAAAGTCTACCCACGCAATTTTAAAAAAACAAGATTATTTACACAACTGTGAACATTTAAAATTACTACAAACATAAATAAATACTATAAATTTAAAATTGCTACTACAAACACAACAAACAAAAAAGTGACCCAATTTAGGTCGATAACAGACGGTCGTTACACGTTAGGTTTCTCCAGATGTTCAACTGAAGCAAATTTGATCTGGTCATTTCAGTGGCATACTATTTAGATTCCGCAGAATACTACAAGACGATTGATTGTGTTCCAGACCAACGAGGTCGCATAATCGGTAACATTCAAGGCCAACTTCCTCTCTCTCCCACATATCCAACCACGGAGGGTCAAGACGATGCCAATCTACGTCGTTTTATTGATCCGGAAGCCCCATATCGACGTGTTGAGTTTATAATCTGACGAGTACTGAATAATCATCGCAAAGCTTCTGTTTATACCCAAAAAATGACACCCAACCAGGGGGGTGCGTTCAGAAAAAAGAGGAAACAGATTCATTACTAAAATGATCCGAAGAAACATTACTCGGAACAAGTAGTCAATTGAAAACAAAATAAACTAACAGTCGCTGTATGATGTCCTCAAAATTTGAAAACAAAACGGCGGGTAGCAACCTGTTACAAAGATTTGTACAAAAATCAATGTAATTCACCTTCTTAGAGTCCATGGAACAGCAATACAACAAGAAGCACCAGAGAAAGAACTTAAAACAAAATCCATACGTTACGTATCGGGCATAGCAGTCAAACCATGAAGAGAAGCCCTCACTCAGGTCCTCTTTTCTCAACAACAGACATTCTTCATCTTCTCCATAGTTGCAGATGCCCAGAACAACTCCCTAGGTCTATACATTATTGACTATATCTATATACTAGCATATGGGCTTCAATCAACACTGCTGAGTATGAAACACAACAAAAATTATGGTGGACAAAGTAAATAAGAAGGATTTCATGAAATGCTAAAATCCCAAGTTTTTGAAGAACCCATTGGAAAGGTTAGCTATTACAAATCCTGCAAATACCTGCAAACCGACCAAAGGAAAATGTTAGACAGAGAGAGCCGAAACTGAAAATAGATCCGCGCAAAAACCAAAACTCAAGCTGTCAAGTTCACGGCATCAACATCACTACACTTTCTAGTACATACGAAACAAGATCACTCTGAGAAATATAAAAAGATGAAATAAAAAACAAAGCAATTCGAATGTCACCTATTCAATGGGTATTAGAGCTCATTATGTCGGATAGCAGGTGAACAAAATGTTCACATAAGCTAAAATAATTAAATGATACATAAAAAAATCCAATGCAAATGGAATGTCACGCATTCAAGGGGTATAAGAGCTCATTATGTTGGATAAGAAACAGCGAGTAACTGTATTTCAGCAGGCAAACAAAATGTTTACATAACTGATAACCCCATATCCTGCCATTCCAATTCCCAAATATGTACCCTTACTATATCAGTACTTTTCTTTCATGAACAAAAGGAAAAAGAAAAATAAAGAGTGATCCAAGTTAATACAAGACTGCTGCATTTTACCAACAAGCACATTAAAATTAGGATGAGCACATGCTTATACTCCATATCGTCTAACCCAGGTATTTTAACTTTATGAATTTTTTTTCTAAAATTTTCTCACGGCTTAGAAGTCGCTGCATTTCCAGAAATTCTTGTTACCTGAACTGAACCAAGAATATAGATGGCTGAATAATGACGGCCATGAATCACCATATCGGCTACCATAGCAAGTGGGATGGTGAGAGACATCCCCAAAGTGGCCACCAATGGAGTTGTCCAAACCACACACAATGCCCTACGAGAAAGAAGGAAAAAAGCAGTTTTAAAGAGAGAAAATTCAAATTAATGGAAGTTTGATGGAAATAGCAGCCTTTACATACCAAAAGTAGTCAGAAAGAACACTCCCGACAAATCCATTGGCAATAACAACTTCATCCAATTTGGCGGAATGCGGCAAGGTGAACTTCGGTTCAATTCCCAAGGCTGTTAATGGCCATACTGAGTGGAAAATTACAAGAGTAACAGTCAATGACTCCATATAATATAATGAGATAATACTTCTACTGTTAAAAACATGCTATTCAAAAATGAAGTCACTACAGCGCATATAAGACTTTGGAACACAACAAACTCCCCCTCCCTAAAGTTCCTGCATCGAGATTTTACTTTGGAAAGTTAGCTTGCTTTCAAATTGCATCATTCCAGTTTAAAGGCAAGCATTCAACAGGTTTAGATTGGAATAGCATTCAACAGGTTTAGATTGGCATAGCATTCAGTGACCTGCATTGATGTCACTGCTTCGGATTTAGCTCTACATGTTCCTGTCATTTGCTTTGAGAACCAATTTCATTACAATTCTATGGAAGCAAATCACTTTACAATTAGTCCAAGGGAAATTATTTTCACACTCCCTTTTTTGATAAATGCACTCCACTTCTTGTCTTTTAGTGAAAAAATTACACAAAAAAGTTCCACTAAATGACAAAAAAAGGGGTGCATGATCAAAAAATGGGAATGTGAAGATCACTACCCTTCATTAGTTCAATTTGGCTGAAATTAACTCACAAAAACTGATCAATCAAAGGATTAACATGATTAAATCATTCTTTTTCAAAAGAGGAAGTATAATGAAGTTCATTCAAATACCATAACTATTACAAAAGTCCTTGTAAATCGAATATTCAGCAATGACACTGTTGTCTCTGTGGTACTGAACACTTTTTTTTGCTGATGAAAGGATGGGAAGGGGCAACCAGCATAGCAACCCCCTTGGGCGTCACCATAGAGGTCCCATCCGCTATGGAATGTCTGGTTTGAGCCATAACTACTGCATGGGAAGGCGAGCCCATCACCACAACCCCACCAAAGTGCTAGAGCAGACCAAGGGACCTCCACACAACATCTGGTTCACAGGACTACTACCCGCAAGCAGGATTCAAACCTGCGACCGTGTGGGAGGGGGGGGCTTTCCCCCTCACACCTTAGCCATCTAGGCTACCACCTTCGTGGTATGGTGCCAAACATGTTTGAATAGAAGGGATCAGTGGAATATTGTTTCAATGATTCTACAAAAGATTTCATTATCTACCACGCACAAAAATAAGCATAAACTAAGCAAGAATGATAAAGATTCTTACCAAGCCACCATAGTGCTACAAGTGTAAACAATCCAATATATCCAAACAACTTTTGCACATCAACCCTTTCTCCTTCCTCACCAGAAAACTTTTTAAGTAGAACTGCAGCATTATGCACCATATAAATACAAACACAATAATACTGACTACACTTCACTAATCAATAAATAAAATGATGCCTGACCAGTAAATAACCCGTACGACATAGCTGAGAGAAGGCCGAAAAGATCTCCAACGAGAGACCGTTTTCCATTCCTTTAAGAGAAACAAAAAGTTCGAACTGTCATTCAAATCAAGCCACATCCAACAACTTGGATAACTGCAGACTGATGCTTTTTGGACTCCAACAACACCACATAAACAAACAAAGCCTACGAGAAAATAAACACATGGTTCAAGAACTTACCCAGAAGTATCCAATTGAGAATCATCTGCGGCCCAAGTTTTCCCTAGAGTTGTCATTGCAACACCAGCCATACTGACAAATACAGCAACCACCTTTGTCATGTTCAGGGAATCTTGGCCAAGAAATGCACCAATAAAAAGAGTAAATAGTCCTGAAGTTGAGGATAATACTGTTGTACTTGCAACACTTGTACGTGCAAGTGCAGCATTTGATAAATACTGCAAAGAAAGGATAAAGCCATAAGAATGCACGCAAAGAATGAACCATCAAAATGCCGCAGATATGTTGGCAGATAAGGAAGAATTTTACATTTACGATGCACCATGCGGGTAGATATGCAATTTAACTAACAGTAAGTGCATGAAATAAGGTGTCCAGCTAAAAAACTTCTAAGCACCTCAACCATATGGCATCAACTCTGAGTTGTTTCTAGACAGCCTAAGTGTACGTGATACACTGTCATCTAGATCCAGATAGATGAAACACACTGAATTTCCCCAACATGTCGTGCATGTAAATTTACACTTTATTTTACATGTAGAGACTTATTGAACTATCCAACCTAAATTTGAAGGACACAAACTATGTTCGGAAAACTCTCCTTAATTTCAGGAGAGGAAAGCATACATAAGAGTTTAGAGGAATATGCAAAGAATTTGGATTTTAGGTCCGCGTGTACCAGAAGATTAGTATCAGTAACATCAGAAAAACTACGTTATCAAGGATACAGATGTTAGGTCCGTGTATATGAGACGATTAGTATTAGTAACATGTTCTGAAAGAATGTTATTAATTGTTCATTAAAATAAAATAAAAAATCTATAAGGAGGAAAGAAAATTTAGAGAAAGAATCGTTGCTTTTATTACACCTGTTTAACACAAACTAGAACCTCGTGAAATAATGAGTAGTTTTTTGGTAAGTATTATATTATATGGAGCAGTTCAATGTACAAGACCAAGTCAAACACTCGAAAACAACGTCGGAGAAACCACACACAGGAATCGCTTACCTCTGTAATAAACCAGATAGGGGCAATGTAAAATCCATAAGCAGCAACCTCCCTGTTTGTACGCTCTTTATGTGGCTTTAACATGTCTGCATCTTCAACGTGTTTAGAAACTAATGGCATTCCCTCTTCCTGGGAAGAAAGGTCCACTTCACTGTCTTTTCTATTCAAAGGCCCTTCAAGTTCCAGTTCAAAGATTTTATGCACCCCAATGCGCTTTAGAGGGGAGCTTACTCCAGCAGGGGACCCACTGCTAACTGCTGCACTTCTACCATTTTTACACGAGCGTTTTCTTATCATAGTACATATACAGTCCTTAATGAATGCTATTGGGAGGTAGACTACCATTAAAGAAGCTCCAAGATAGGTAACCGCAAACGGCTGCTTATAATCCGTAAAAATACCCTGTCAAAAAGATATACAAGTTACTATCTGGCTGATGAATACCAGTGGTAGAGTATATCCTTTAGATAATAGCAATAAATGTTACACATGTGCCAAATTAACTATGAGAACGAAATATTTAATCATAGATAACCAAAGTACCTAAACACAAGAAATTATCAGGCATATTCTGCAGTCAAGTAATGACACCAAAAGAACAAGGCTTAGCACATATGAGTTCTTGAATCCTTACACATAGAGAACAAGCCAATCAGGAAAAGTAAATTTAAGAACTGCATTTTCAAAATGCAAGCCTAGGGCATTCGAAGCTCTCATTGCTACTTCTCAAAAACAAGTCAGGAAACAATTCTTGAAGAGAGTGTATTATGAAGACTGATGTTGTTATGAACACAGAGCATGCAAACAATCACAAAGCAGGAGACAAGAAGTAAATAGGTAAAGCACTCGAAAATTTGCATTCTGGCAAAAAGAACCATCATTTTGTATGCAGCGGTCAACAAGTCTGCAATGCTCAATTGTTAATGGAGAGAATGTCTAAAAAAATGGACACCCAAGTCTTCTCCAGCATCAGATGCAATTCAACAGACTGATTTACGGGCTATATGTCACGCATGGAAGTAGATTTATCTATCCCTCTCTCAGTCAAGAGAAAATGCAGAACCTTTAAATTCAACTTCCCTGATTAGAGAATACCAAAAGAAAAGTGCAAAATGCACTTGAAGTTTGTGAAAAAGCAAGATGCTCAGATTGAAAATCCTTAAATTCTAGAAAACACCACTCAAAGGAGTCACCAAACAGTCGCATAATCTCAGCAACTTAGACTACTTAGGTTCTGGTTGCTCTATTATAAGTTATGGTTGCCGAATACGGCACAAAGGAACTTGGCAGTGCAAATACATCTTCAACAATTCACTTCAATAACATCAACACATACATCAGCCTCCTCAAGAATGTAACTGCCTGCGAACAAGGTAGCTCCACGAAAAAAAATTCATAGCAAAACCACTAAGTTTACCATTGACCATGCTATCCTCTATTTGGTTGCCGACAAAACTCCATGACGGTAAAGTATTTGCATTGCAGCACACGTAACATTGATTCCTTCTTCTTCTTTTTGTTAACATTTCCTAGAGACCGGCATTGGAAAATATCGAAGTTTTCATTCTATTTATCTCGTCGTAGATTCCTCCAGTTATCAGCTGTCAAAGGGGGATTGAGGGATCCACACATGAAGTTTAGGTACTTAAAAACATTCTAACAATTGTGATTTTTTGAATCCTTTACTTTTGATTATCCACTTCAGGCTTTCAATATATGGATGCGAGTCATTTAGGTCATAAATCGAACACCTGGCCTTTTCGACCGGAATGCATTTCATGGAAGACCACCCAAATCTTGACGAAACCAAAGTATCTGTAGCATGAAATACCACTGACCATTGACCAAGAACAAGTACCCAAAATCCCTCCAAAAACACAGATTACCAATCTATGCACATATACAACCTTCAGCATATAAATCTGGGTAAATGGGCTATGTATAAAACATACATATTATACGGATAAAGTTGCCATTGGTATATTTTGATGTCCATAACAACAAATTAAAACCCTAAACAAGAAAGGTGAATAAGAGAGAGAAAGGATACCTGGGTGACTTCTGCAGAGGAAACCCAGATGATAACAACAGCAGCAATTAGGAACAACCCCGCCTTGTATCTCCACCCCATCACGAATCCAACAAGTACCCACAAATCCAATTAACACCCAAGAACCAAATTTGCAAAATATACACAAAAATCAACAAAGATCTAATTGGGTTTCCCTCAGAGGTTCAGATCCATTGAGCCAAGAAGGTGTCTTTGATATGAAGCTTGTCTCTGCTTTTGACTTATGAGAGGGCATGTAAAGGAAAGCCAAAAAGATTGGAGAATACATGAGGAATGAAAGGCAAATTTATTTCATTCATTGCTTCTCTCTCTCTCTCTCTCTCTCTCTCTCTCTCTCTCTCGCATGTTATCATTCCTTGAATGTCACTCGTATTGTTGTCATTTTCTTTCACTTTTCCTTTCCTTTTTCACTACAGAAACAACATATGCGGCGTTTGGTTGGTAGAATTGGACGCTAACGCACTCTAAAATCTGGCATTCTGCCATTTGGATGAAATAATCCATCCGTCTAAATTTCCGTTTGACAAAAACAAAAAAATAATAATAAATTCATCCGTCACAGAAAAAGATTCATCGGTCCGAAAACTTAAAACTAATGCATCATCGTCGAAAGAAATTACATTTTTTTTTATAGCTAGTTACTAAATATCAACATATCCAAGAAAGTGTTTTTTTTTTAACAACGTATTTTTTAAAATTCTCATTTTGTGGAGTGGACAATTTTTTTGGAACGGAAGGAGTACTAATGAATTACATCTGAAATTTATTAGACCGTGATTAAGGTTTAAAAGTTTGAGAAATATATGAAAGTGTGTATATAAGGGTAAAAAAGGTTTTTAAATTTTGGATTTATTTTATTTTCTTTGTCCCTTATCCACATTTCCTAAGACAGCCGTAGCACAAATATGAAACAACTGTTGTTAAAATGAGAGGCAAAAAAGCGAAATCAAGATCCTATTTAAAAAAAAAGAATTAAGATCTTTCCATTTGATAATCTTTTTTAATCCTAATTTGACGGAAAAGTACGCCAATAGTCTAGACGAGCTCTAAAAAGTGAATAGCTACAATCACCGAAGTAAACCAAAAAGCCCGGTAATTGTTTGCCTAACTTTTACCAAATTAAAAAGAAGAAAGGTTACCCTAATAGCGTACACATTTAGGCCCCGTTTCTACTAACCAAAAATACTAAAAACTTAATATATTTTATCATCTCATTTTCACTAATAAAAAAATTTCAGTATTTTATCATCTCATTTCCACTATCTCATAAACTATTAATAATTTATTCACTACCGGAAACAACTTGACATTTTTTAATAACTTATTCACTACTGAAAACACATAATAACTTTACGACAACAAATGAAAATTTATAAATTTTTCACTACTGGAAACACCTCTTAATACTAATACTAATGGACAACACAACAACCATAACTTTGTTTATTGGTTAATAGTACTTTCAAAGAATTCACAATCATCCACTTCCTATTTCTTTCTTTCTTTCTCCATTATTCTCTCAAAGCTCTTCCCTCCAGAAAATAATTCACCGATTGAGTCCATTTTAAAGACCTTGAAGATGATTTTCGTCTATTTTTGGCTACATCAAGTTAGAGCATTGGTACAAAGAACAAACTGGGTCATCCACATTTGAACAGTCAAACAATTGTCTAGATTGATTGTGGGAAGAATTTGTAATTATATGGTTAGATGTTTTGTAAGGTTATTTTGTTGATGCTGCACATGATTTGCAGAGAGAGAGAATGGGTCTTCCACTCCGTTTTTTAGTTGCCATTCTTGAAACTTTGGAGTTAAGAAATTAAAAGAGGAACAGAAGGGAATAAGAAAACAGAGGGATTTTTGTAGGTTTGGTGGATTGGGTTTCAGGGAAATGCATGTGTTTGGAAGAGAGAGAGAGAGAGGGGGGGAGGGAGAGAAATTTATGGATAAAAGAAGATGCGGGTGCACTGAATAATTTTCCTCCCCCTCACACTTTCCACTTTTCCTCCTCCTGCCTTCACCGCGTGTAACTTGCCCCCAAAACGACGTCATAACAACGTCGTTTTGGGGCTGCAGCTTTCAGTCCTTTTTGGGCACTACAAGGACTCGGCGTCCCCCGTACGAGGAGTTTAAATTGTTGTGTGCTTGTATATAAAGATTCCCTCCATCACTTACCTAGTAATCAATTGCCTAGGTAAAGTTGGGATGTGAAATTACTCTTCTACCCTTCCTAAAAAAACAAAATTGCTCGCACAATGAGAACCAGCTATGAAGATTCCTAGGGATAAAAAGTTAGAGAGATACCTTCTCGAAACGAGAATCGCCGAAGTGGTCCTTCTGCAATAGACTTTCTGCCTTATATAAGGCGTTTCTATTAAGCGTGAACCACCATTTTTTGATTTTGTTCTTATTTAAATTTTATAGATAAAAATTTGGTACAAAATTAACATATATTCAAAAATTTTGAATAAACACAAAATTAAAAAAATTGTGATCCACAACTTATTGCTTAGTGGAAACGCCTTGGGACAAATACAAATTTTAGTGAAATCAATGATTCAGATATGTTTGTTAACTCTTACTGGTTAGAGTTAACTTTAAACGATAAGAGTACCTTCAGTGAATTGCAATTATTGATTGCTGAGATGGACAGTCCGAATCCGCCCTACATAAAATAGATGCCAGTATTTTATGCACCCTAAACTAGAATCACATCTTTGTTACTCTTGCACAAAATTAAAAAAAAAAGAAGTAAAAAAAGTGATCACATCTGTTCCTAAGAGGACGAGACGACCTACCCATTTTCTTCTCCATTTCGTTGACGAAACCATCAAAATATATTTGGCATCCTGTGAGTGTATCCTTCTTCTATATTCTTTTTTTATGGGAAAATTTTATTCACCGAGGTTCCGTAAATAAAATTGACGGAGACCGATCTTGGCCATCCAAAAGTGTTTTAGACAATATAAATTAAAGATAAAAGTGATAAACTATTAATAGTAACAGAGATTTATTACCGGTCACGGAGTAAAAACATATCTCAACTGTTGATTGCCGAAACGAACGGATGAAATTGCGCGTTTTCCGTGAACAACTTATTCACAGCTCCTCCGTAAATAAGTTTCTCTTCTTTTTTTTTTTTCGTGTTCCTTTCCCTACTTAGAGCATCCGCAATGTAATAATCAAAACTTGTCACGTCAGCTTTTAATTATTCATTTAGAGGGTTGCTAAAGTTAATAATGTGAAGTCTCACATTGTTACTTTTGATTATTCAAATGCCCAGATTTGATTATTGGTTAAGAGGTTGCCAATTTTGATTATTATAATGTGAGCATTTTTTTAAGCGCCCGTTGCTAATTTTAACAATCTTTTGATTTTGATTATTATATTGTGGATGCTCTTAGCTCTTATTCGGTTGTGGGTTTGGAAAAAATTTTCTAAACCCAAATCCACTTATTACCTATTTTTTCAATCATTATTTTCATTTCTTTCTACTCATTACCCTATATCTAATCATTTATCTCATTTATCTCTTTATCTCTCTCCACTCATTACATTTATCTCCAATTATTATCATATTTTCTCTCCTCATTCATTACTCAACCACCAAACCCAAAATTTAAAGTTCAAATGCACAACCGAACAAAGCATTAAAGTCTTGAATTTGAAACCTAGCTACCAAGCACAGGAATAGACAAGACAGGAGGAAAGGGCAAAAAAGAGGAGTGATAGGTACCCCGAAAGAGTACCCAGAAATTATCCCGAATTTGAAAATCAATAGTCCAGATTCACTTAAAGTCAATCTGGACCATCAATTTTCAAATTTAAGGTAATTTCTGGATACTCTTTTTGGGCACATAGAATTTTTCGGAAAAAAATAGACTCCGTTTGTTAACGCTTATAATAAATTGACTGGCTTAGGCTCCGTTCCGGAACGCTTCTTAAAAAATAAGTACTTATTTTACATCTTCTCATTCAAAAATAATAAGGGCCATTCCACAAAATTCAAATCAAAAGTTCCTTTCACATTTTCAAACTCACAAATAATATAAATGAAAAAAAAAATCAATTTTTTTTGCACCGTATTAAAGATCTTAATGAGATCTATCAAACAAGATCCATAGTGATAGGAAAATTATTTGCATAAACACATGATTTTTGAGTTTGAAGTTGCCTTATACAAAAAATAAGACTGTTGCTATGATAATGGCCGCCGGCGGAGTGAAATCGCACCGGCGGCCACGCCGGGCAGTCTCCGGCCACCGGACGGCTGATCCGAGCCGTCCAAAAATTCTAAAAAAAAAAACCAAGGGGGCCATCATATATACACGGAAAAGGGGTGCTCGGATCAAGCCCCCTACACACCTCGAATGCCGTTGATTCCCGCGCTGGCCCCCTTGGTTTTTTTTTTTAGAATTTTTGGACGGCTCGGATCGGCCGTCCGGTGGCCGGAGACTGCCCGGCGTGGCCGCCGGTGCGATTTCACTCCCGGCACCCATTGGCACCTATCTAAATTCTTCCAAATAAGTGGACATCTTCTTATTTTTCAGGAACAAGGGTTCTTATTCAACAAAAAATAAGTACTTATTCCGTTTCCGGAACGGAGCCTTAGTTTATTTGCTTTAAAAAAAAAATCTAAAAGAGTATTTGCTAGCTCTTGTAGATGATTACTAATTTCAACTTATCCGACTCAGAAAGTGAGATTATTTTAAGCCTCTAATCTGTGGCTTTTACTCGAGTTAAAGCTGTCAAAGTAACAGTGAAACAATAAAAAACCACACGAGTACTTGTATAGAATCAATAAAGACAATCTAATCTAATCATTCATTCGATAATATAAATTATTCTACAACTTATTTAACTAAAAATAGTTCAAACTTTCTATTCAAGGTTATAAAAAGTTGCACCAAATATGTTTAGGACTAATGTCGAGTTCTTACCAAATAAAGTAACCAAACAATCTATCATTAATTATTCTTTTATTAACTTATAGTAACAAACAAGGCTTACGTCGATTTGACAATTAAATAGTTCATTTTAGCAACATGAATAAGAAGCTTCAACTTGCAACACAGCTTATTTGACTTTTTTAACAACGATACATGACCTAAAATTTATTCGCTTAAATTCTCGAACGATGGATATCGGTGTGAGATATAGATAGAGATACAATACAAATATGCCAATTTATATCGCAACGGCGAGTGATTTTGCAAAATGTTCGTCTCACAATTGTCCTCCTTGCCAATTTTTGATGTCTGAGATTGAATTTTAAAGTAAAGCTTCACAAATCCTACGGCTGAGATTTTTCGTACTTTTCGGATGACGTTTTTGTAAATACCAAGTTAATTACATAAAAGGAAGAATAATGCTTGTAAAGCTGTTTTTATAGTTATAGAAATTGCATTACATATAAGTTCCCGAAGGGCGAACTGTTTTAGGTATTAGGAATTAGTTGGGTAGCCATTAATTAGCCAGACTGTTGAAATATAATAAAATAGAAGTTTTTTTTTTTTGTTTTTTTTTTATTCTTATCATTTTGTTCTCATATAAACAGAGTATCTAGCTTTTAGAAAACCATACTTTTATGATCATCATCATCACCGGCATGCCACCCAATGGTAATCCCACCTAGGGCTTGGGAAATTTTGAAAAGTATCGGCATCAAGATACGACAAAGATATCATTACAATTCACATCTTGAATAAACCCAAGAAAAATGTATTTAACCTATCAATTTTTAATAATCCATCACTAACTTTATTGGTTTTCATGAAGTTCTGCATTTTCATAAGCATTCATAAGTAACAGGTTAAAAATATTCCGATGTACCAAAAAAATATTAAAAAAAAGAGAGTAACAGGTCAAAAGCCAAAGCAAAATGAAAATAGCTGCATTCCTCTGCTACAATAAACAAGTCAAGGAAAAAAAATCATGAATTGCTTTCTTCACCTTTCAAATGGGACTAAATTACCCCTTGAGCATTCTCATACAAAGAAAATAAAGTTAACAAACTTTACCCTAATGCATACATTAACAAACCTTTTAACCAAAAAATATAGAAAGACCGATGCTCTCAGGCAAAATCTGGACCCTAAGATCAAATGAAAGATTCAACCATGGTCAACTCACAACCTTCCAATGTAGGACAGTTGGGAGAGAGGCATTTTGTAAAATCGCTCTCCCTTGTAATATAGGTATTTCTATCTTCTTATGATTTGAATTTCACAGTATATCTACAACAACACGCGCTTCTTTGTTTACATATCATCTTGCAGAATAAAAAGTAAATCTCAAAACAATTCTTGCTAATAATAGGCCAATATGAGTGCGATTCATGGAAAAAATCCAGTCATGACCGTTGTACTTCGTCCCGAAAGATTGGCCGTGGGTTCCACTTGAGATTCAAATGTAGCTTTCCTGATTTAGTCCCATCTATAGAAAAAGTATCCGTGAATTCCCCTTCTAATATAACCCTAGTGAGTGTCATGATGCATCTTCCCATTTTGTCCTGAACAAAGTTAGTTCAAGTTAGTGTAGTTCAAAAACAAGTAATAAATAACCTTCTTTTTAAGTCAAAATTAGCAGAAAAATTATGTTCCGGGGAATATGTTTCAAAGTGGATTTAGCATGGGCTATTCAAATTTTAAAAGGTAGCTATGCAGCATAAAACAGAACAATACAAATAAAATGTTCCAACGTGTACTTTTTTTTCTTTTATAATCGGATGTTCAGGCCAACTTGCTCACACCTCGACTATTCTGGAGCCCTGAAATTAGTGACCGAGCAAACCCTCAAGTGACCCCATGATTTGGAATGTTTGGCCTCTGTAAGATTCGAACATGTGATCTCATAGAGGACAAGCACGGATTGTTTTCTCGTGCCCACTCGGCCAAACCGCTTGGGGTACTTCTTAGTATCACCAAACAGTACAAAGAGGCATTGAGCTATCTTGTGCTGTGCTGCACATTGGCAAATATACTAGAAGAAACATTTCTGAAACCAACCCACTTCTCAGAAAATATCAGAAGGATGCCCAAAACTGTTGTTTTGCGCGAAAATGAAAAAGACACGAAAAAGATGTGTGTTTCATAACTCATCGTTGTCTTTGAAAATTGAAAACATAATATGAAACAGAAAATAGCAATCTTATCCAAAGTAATCAATCAAATCCTATAAAACCAGCTTTCAACCAAAGAAGGAAGAAAATAGAGAAAAAATCTTTTTCATTTCGACTTTGACCAAAAATTCATTTTGGCCCTTCACTTTTCAATTTTGGTATAAAAATACTTCGACTTTCCAATTTTTTTCAATGTCATCCTCTAGGGATATATACATATATACATGAAAAATAGGGTGTTTGGATCAAGCACCCTACACACATTGGATGCTGTTGATTCTCGCATTGGCCCCCTCGTTTTTTTTTTTTTTTTTATAGAATTTTTGGACGGCTTGGATTGGCCATCCGGTGGCCGTAGACGGCCCGGCGCGGCCGTCGGTCCCTATAGCAGAACTCAAAGAAAATAGATTCCTTCTAAATGATGACATTAAAAAAAAAATTGGAAAGTCAAAGTATTTTCATACCGAAATTAAAAGGTAAAGGACCAAAATGAACTTTTGGTTAAAGTCGAAAGGATATAAAAGAAATTTTCTCGCAAGAAAATACAAACAGATTAGAGGGACTTATGATGGATAGTTAGTTACCTTCCCAAAAGTGTCATGATCCCATACTTCCAAAATCAGCAATTCATGTAAGCCATCCTCGACGACAAAGTCAAACGTTTGGTTCCAAACCGGATTCAAGGTATTATTCACAACCTGAGGAAATAACAGGTTTCATGACTTCCATTAGACAAGAATATGCGTTAACAGTTGTTAAACGACATAATAAAACCTTCAAATTAGGGAGGTAGCCTTTTTCTCTTTGTTTTTTCGGAATGAAGGGGACTTGGAACTTTGAAATGATTGTTTTAACTGAAGATATACTCAACAACGTATGCAGCACACAACCAAAAAGGCAAAAACATTGAAAAGTAAAGAGCAGAATGAGATGCTTAACAAAGTGGCTTTCCTTCAGCATTTCTCCAACGAACACTTATTCTTTAAAACAACAAATGGTGTGCAATCAGCAACATGATAATGGAAATCGTACCCGGGTCTTGTTTTTCTGGTCGGATTTCTTCATTATGACTACGACAAAGGGGTCCGCTTTCCCCATTATATCTACAGCTGGCAAGTTTTCCGCGGCTATTACTGTTACAGAAAGAACTCCTCTAACAATCACATCCTTTTTCTTTGGACCACCGGATTTTGAAATATCAGCAGCTTCAGTTCCCTCAATTCCTGTTTTAAGGGCCTTCTCTAGTGAAGTCAACCGGAAGTCGGCGTCATAGGGATTCATAAACCTACTCTCTTTACCAAAAGGACAATATAAAAGCTCCAAATGCACCTGCAAAAAGAGAGATGGTTAATATAATTTTCAGAGTAATTGACCAAAAGAAACTGCACTGTAGTTATCCGCGATCCCATAACAAAACATTTGGACCCCTGTGGAAAAAGAAAAGATTTGTTGAAGAGGAACTAAAGGGCTAATTTGAACGGATGTTCCCCAAAGTATTCGATTCTGGGCTTATTTGTACGAATAATTCGATGATAGTTTTACTTATGCATTCGCAGTAAAACTGCATAAGATTACAAGATACTACAATCTCAAAAAAACATAGTATTATGAAGAAATTTAGAAAGCTCACCTGACCCCTATCTTTTTTATCCCTCTGAATCACCAAATCCTTGACTAGTTTCAACCACACATCTTTTACCTTACCGGGCTCAAGATCCTTCAACGCCACTTGAGCAACACCGATGAATTCAGAAGCTTGAACCCCTTCATCATCAAAAACTCTGACTGTCAAGTATTGCGTGGATGCATCCTCAACGATGAACTCAAAGTGCTCATTCCAGATTGGATTCAGTTGGTTGTTCTATAGAAGGAGTGCATAGTAATATTAAAACTCAGGAGGAAATACAAATAACACTAAGTGAAAGATAGACAAATAAAACAGTTGTCTTACAATTGTTTTGCTGTTTTTCATCCTGTCACGAAGTGGGCGTATGAATAGAACAGCGTATGGATCTGATTTCCCGACAATGTCTTTATTTGTTAACCCCTTGGCTTGTATGAGTTTGACATCTAATGTTCCGACTTGCTTCAACTCTAGATCACTAAACCATAACAACATAATGAATGAGGGAATTTTTGTAACACACTTGCACACTCAAAAGAATGAACTTGTTCTCATACGTTGAGCATGTAATAAAAATTGTTAGTGAATTGAGATGAAATTTTGGTAATACAAGCCGTATGAGAACAAGAACAATGAACTTGTTCTCATACATTTTGCAGTGGGCCAAACTACACGTCTCGGACCATTTCATGTGCTTCAAGCCACCCGTGGGACCACGGGATGCTCAGCCGCGGGGTAGTTAGGATGCAACCGGCCGAGCAATGAGATCTCTATAAATACCCAGTGATGGCAACTCTAAGTGGTACATTCTCACTCACACTCAAAAGTCAAAACCCTAGTGCTTTGCCTTTTCTCTGCACTTACTTACTTCATGTCGGAGGGCCTTGCTAGAGCTCCGCCGGTTAGGTATTTTAGCCATGTGGCTAAGGCGGAGCGGTAGGGTTCTTTGAGCCAGAAATGGTTCCATCGATGAGTTCTATGCCCATTTCCGTCGAGGGTGCGAGGTTAAATGCTAGTTTGATGAAGAGGAGTATGGTGAAGGTGATTTGAAGCCGCCGCAAATTGGAGAGTGTTCACGTCGGGTTCACCAATTGTGGGGTTTCTGATCATGGAGTGAGGTTCCTCTTTGGTAGTTCTGTCTCGTGAGGTGGGATTCTAGCTCTTTACCCTAGCCTGCACAGGTAACATACGGCTAAAGGACCTAACCGGAGGAGCTTCGGAAAGACCCTCCGGCAAGAGAGTAAGTGTAGAGAAATGGCAAAGCACTAGGGTTTTGAGTGTGAGTGAGAATGTAACTCTTAGGGTTGCCATCACTAGGTATTTATAGAGATCCCTTGCTTGCCCTCCAAGTACGAGCTCGTGCCTCACACGCGTCGGCTGACGTCAGGGATAGGGTTTGATAATTGTTTTGTGAATAAGCTGGCACCCTATGTGCCCTCATCATTATCTGCAGTGTAACCACCTCGAGTGACGTCACACACGTCACCTGTGGTATGGCAGAAAAACTGCTTACATGAAAGTTGTTCTGCAGGGGACGGCTAAGCCAAGCGTTGCGTGCTTCACGCGACGTGAGACGACAAGTGTGATCTAACCCAGGCTTGATCGTGGCTGACCTTCATAGATGGGCAGTCCACTGCGATTTCGCAATGGGTAGGAGGTGCATTTCTCATTGCTAGGCCGGTCGCATCCTAACCACTCCGCGGCCGAGCATCCCGTGGTCCCACGAGTGGCTTGAAGCACATGAAATGGTCCGAGACCTGTAGTTCGGCCCACTACACATTGAGCATGTGAAACCAAATAAGCTTCACCCTTTAAGTGGTGTTTGGCGAATGTCAAGTCAGTGAACAACATACGGAAATGCTGTGTTGTCCTTTCTACTTTAAGTTGATGGTGTACAGCCGGTAGTAGTACAAGTAAAACATTTTTCCGCTCATGGCATTAGAGAGAAATGGATACAATAAACCAGAAATCCTATTATTTGTTATAAATTCAGCTGTAAGCCTGTAACCAAGCAATTTACAGTTATTCTTCAATGCACTTTCTTGTTAGCAACTCAAGGAGATGTATCAAAACAATTTCTCAAGTATCGCACATGTTTTATGATGCACTGCTATGCTAGGTTTCATCGGTACATAAGTCCCTTTGAGTGATCAATTCCCCGAAAAGTACATTAATCCAACTTTATAAGCAACCAATGTCGTTGAAATGATGATTTAACCCGACTACTTCTGGTTTTTGAAAGAAACAGGTATCCTCAATGCTTAATCTTTTATGGTAGATTAATTTTTCTTTTCTTTTCCTTTTAGCTAATACTTTGCTGTCTAACTGTGTAATGCCTGTTTATAAATCGGATGGAACTGGTTTCTATTCTTTCTAAATTCCTTTCCCTAGTAAAAATTAAGATTGCTCCCGTGCGTAACAATGCCACATATATCTCAAGTACAAGCCAAGTCTATAAGAAGACTCTATATCATAAATATTGGGGCCAAATGGAGAGGATGAAAAGCAGGCCGTTTAGTCATGCAAAAATGGATCTTGGCAAAAGTAGCTAACCTGTAATCTCCTGGTAAAATGGGTATAATTTGTCTAATGGGCCATGTAATAGAATCTTCAATAGCATCTCTTATTGTTTCCTACAAAAAGGAAAACAAAGATTCGTCTATCTGTTATGTTATCCATAGCATAAATTGAATGGATTAAACATAACCGGCAATATATATAGAATTAGAAGATAAACGAAGCTAGCATAATATTGCATTCGGTAGCCAATCAAAATAAAACATTACATTTGGTAATACTAATACATTTTCTACCTCTACTAGCTAACCTGAAGACATATGGTTGATTAACTTGTGCGAAATATGCACTGGTGTTTTTACAAATACACCAACTTTATCTCTCGTTCTTTGGATAACACACAAAGTCTGAATTAAGATGTATTGTTTTTAACTTGATTGTTCAAGAACCATATAGCTAGCCCAAGCAGAATCACTATAAAATGATAAAGTGTCTCAAACCTCGATGGCATCAGAGATTCCTGGAATTGCTGATAATTCGCCGCCAACAAATTTGAGCGTAAAGTCCAAGTTTTTCTAGAACAAAAAATAAGAGCATGATACTTTCAGACACATATCTGTAACTCTGTTTATGATGTGATCTGATAGATATTTGAAAATATGCAAAAATCTGGATGTTTTACCCTAGGGAAAAAAGATTAAAAAAAGGGAGGAGGAAGATGAAAATAGCTCACCTTTTCTCTTAAAGAATAACAAACAGCCCCAAAGCAAGGAAACTCATCAACCAAAGGTCTGAAGATTAATCTGAAAACCCCAGTGAAACCGATATTTTTGACCTAGATGAAAACATATAAGCAAAGTCTCAACACATTTCTATCGTAAAATACCTTGGTTCACCATACTTTAATTGAAGAGATACAGATTTCTCAGCCGGCTATAAAGCCTTCAGAGTAAGAAAAAGATAAAACAAGCCGACTATTTATCCTCAAATGGATGACTACTGACTACATGCTCATACAAAGACATAGAAAAGAAGTATTTCGAGTCGTAGCAAGCCAGAGAAATCCCCCAGTGACCACAGTTGCTATACACATACAAGGGAAACACTTATGACTCCCTTGAGAGTATAGCGTAGCAAAATAGGCATTGCATCATAGGAGATGGTGGACTTTGGAATCAATAAGCCTCTCAAACCCGAAATACAAAACTTCAAATAATCCGTAACAAAACTGTTGTGTCAAAGTTAAAACGTACCAGTTCCTGAAGAACAAGTAGATCTCCTTCAAGAAAAGAAACTGGTGCCGGGATGAAAACAGTTTAGACATAAGCCTAATCCCAACTTATCCTAGACTGTCTTCCCACTGCTGAATTTTTACAGGAATTGTGATAATGGACATATGTATACATACCCAAATATCATCAAGTTTTAATGATACAGTCACTGTTGAACTAGAGAGATGCAACTGAAAGTGTATGTATCAGTCACAAAGTTGTATCTGATTTTATCTGCCACCTATGTAAATGTCCGTGAACTGATTTCCTTTGTTCTGTACTTCTATCTGGTTTTTCTTCTCCTCTATACAATCTATTCACTGTTAATAAAATAGAGCAGATAAGGAAAGAGTAAGAGCAAACTGTGAAACTAATTAGAAGTTCGACTAGCTCCACAATAGTTTAGATAGGCAAAACCAAGATTACTCTTGAGCATAGAAATAAGTGAAAGAGCACCTGTATAGGTAGTCCAACACCAACTTTGGTTTTAACGTCAAGTTCGATATTGGGGTTCCCATCCCATTGCATCTCTAACTCCATTGTGATTCCCTTGGTGTCACCCTCGATTATAGAAACCCCTAAAAACATCAAAAATTCCTATCAGTGTACTAACAAATGGAAATTAAAGACCAGTACATTTTCTTCAAATAAATCTAAAATAGTAACTCTAATTTGGTTATTTATTCTTGAACCTGATTTTGTCTACCTATAAAAAGTGCACTAGCAAAAGAATACGTCCAATGGAAGTACCTCTAGCCACAACAAATTCCAAAAAATGAAGTGAATAATAAACTCAAAACACAAGAATGAGCAACCAATCCAAGCTGTGGAAAGGACCCAAACATTAGAGAATGCACTACAAGGTGGCATTAACCAACATCTTGATTCTATGGAGGTGATCTATTTGCGATGGCATATTATTTTGGTCGAAATGAAGTTCAGTGCAGCAGGAGAAAACGATGTTGCTCAGTGTCTGCTGTTCTGGTAGTATTCTGGAGGATATGTACAGCCGAATTCTTCAAAATCAACAAAAAATTAGGACAAAAAAAGTGTAATTGAATTAGCTGAACTTTCCTTTTACATCTGATGCATTGTTTCAAGTTAACCTTAAACTTAAGTAAGGCGAATTACATTAAACTGTCGCTGAACCTGAAAACAGAATGGTTCACATGAGCAAACTTTATTCAGCAGAAGTTCAGATAAGGTGATAAACCAACTATGTTAATGCGGATTTAAGACTATATTCTCATCAAAACTCGAACAAGTAGTGTGGGGAATCGTTCTCTAGCTAAAGCTTTCACAGTATCTCTATTGTTGGGATTTGTCCCACATTGGTTAATTATCTCCTCCAAAACTAGTATATGAGTTTGGGCGGCCTCTCCACTCTCTGCCAATTGGTTTGGAGTTGGATGATTTAACATGGTATCAGAGTTAGGGTTTCGGAGAATTTGTTCCCCTTATTTGTGCCATAAGTGCACCGTTATTTGTTGTAATCCAAGTGTTAAGGATCCTTTGTTTATCTCTCTACGTGCGAGTCGGAGGTTGCACATGCGGGGGAGTGTTGGGATTTGTCCCATATTGGTTAATATTCTCCTCCAAAACTAGTATATGAGCTTGGGCGGCCTCTCCACTCTCTGCCAATTGGTTTGGAGTTGGATGCTTTAACAACTATCATGTTTTCACAGCTTCTCATGCTCATCACACAAGAATAACCATCTTTAGAATGTTAGTAAATGTTAGACAATGTGGATTTACATAACACACAACTCAAAATGGAATGGAATGAACCTGTAAACTGTGGAGCCACAGTGCCAAGAGTCAACTTTGAAAACTTGAGAGATGATAAGACAATCGGTCTATATTGCTCTAGAATTGGCTCAACAGAACTTCGTATTAGCTCTGATGCTGCCTACGCCACCATGTGTCAGAAAATGCAAATTGAAGTAACCATAAAATCAAATATAAATGAAAATGCTTTCCCTTCACCATTTTGATTCCAGAAAATAAAAACCATTCCACAATGTTTGGATTTTGGATGTGTCAGGGGGAAGGAAAACAAAAGGAAATGAAACTACTTACGCATATCAGTCTCTGTTGGAAATTAGAAAAATAGAAGAAGAAGAAGTGATGTTTTTTTTTTTTTTTTTTGACAAACATCTATTTTCTTATACAAAAAAACACAAAGGAAAAGAATTTTAGCAGTTATCACTTCATTTTCTTTTCCAATTTCCCTTTTCTTTTCTTTCCTGTCCCCACATCTGAGATTCAAACATAGCATTAGAGTTGGTATTAAAACAAAAAATTACCTCATTGACGTATGGCCATATCTTTTCAAGTTGAACATTAAGCCAAGTTAACTGTAAATGGTCAATAGAAGCATTAGAGCTACACATGAAAAACTGACATGCAATGAGCACCAATTATACTCTGATGTATAAGGAAACATTCAGATATATCTCCATGATTGTACCACGGAAGTCCACGAATTCTATTTATCTCACCTTCTGTCGCTGTGAAAATACAACCCAAGAAGGGTAGAACTCAGCTGGGAGAATCTTTCTTGAATCATGAACTGTCATACGTGCAAAAGCCGCAATAGTTGTTGCCTACACAATATGAAGATAAATCAAAATAATTGCAAATCCGATTCAATCAGCACAAAGTGACGTGAACAAAATAGATGCAATCGACTTAACATATACATGTCTGAGCATATACATTGTGTATGTGTGTAAACAAGGATGGAGGCAAGTGGTGGCGGTTGCACTCATAGGATTTGAAAAAAGAAAGTTCTCTTATTTATGCCACTAGTTTTTTTAAAATTTATCCACAAACCATATAGGCCTGCAATCAAGACCTAGTGCATACTATGAACTCAAGCACATACAATGCCACTGACTAACAGTGCCTGCCAACAGGAAAGGCAAGGCAATTTCAAGCCAGGGTGTGCAATGCCAGTTATGTGTCATTCACTTAGCTAGGGTGCCCTGCCCTGCCCTGTCCCTTTATATGTCATTGGGCAAGGCCATTTCAAGCCAAGGTGTGCAACGCCCCGCCTGCCTAGCCTGTTACGTGTCATTCACTTAGCTAGGGTGCCCGGCCTTGTCCCTCTACATGTCATTCATTTAGAGGCGTGCCTAGTCTTTGGCCTGTGACATGTGTCGTTCCGGTCACACAACATGCACAAAGTAGCCAAGCCGGCCTCCAAAACATGGCTCACTAGCCCAAATTCCATGAACCAATCCAAAAAGTCTTAACTCCGTCCCTGACAGTGCATGCGTATACAAACCAAATTAAGTTGTGTTTCCTAATCAATTTGGTCGGCTAAAGAAATCTCATTATGCCATTTTCCCGTGCCAAGGATTCTGTATCGATATTTATAACTCAAACAACCATTTTAACTACCTAAAGAAACTGCCAAGAACGATGACAACAAAATTGCACCCCAAAATTTCCTTCTCCCTTCTTTTCTACTTTCACATCCCAGATTTCATTGTGGATTTTCAACTTTCCATCTTTTGCATAACACGATTTGCGCATGCATAGCATGTGCCCGGGCTTCCCGTATATATATTAACGGTGCATATACTGTTATACACTATGGCTAAATGGGAATCAAGAGAGATGAAAAAGATACCAAATCAGAGCGACGCCTGGATCGGATGTTTTCGTAACGAGCGAAACCAACTATCAATGCGATGCCCAGAGCAAAACCGAAGAAAAACCCAATGTAGAAAGACATATTCGGTACTCCAATAAAATGTGGATCCTACCCAATTGGTTATACAAAAAACCCAGAAATTTAATGCCAGCTTCTTGGATAATCATCCGCAGCGGCATTGAACGGAGGTTCTTGGATTAGGCATTCTGTCAAACAGACGCGAGAGAGAGAGAGAGAGAGAGAGAGGATTGGGAAAACAGAATTTTGATTGGGAAGTTATGGTGGGAAGTTGTTAATGATTGTTTTCTCAGCTGGTTTTTGTAGTGGAGGTTGATCCTAGAAGAAAGAAATCTGTTCTTTTCTTTTCCTTTTTTTGATTCTCTTTTTCTTTCTTTTCCATTCTGGAGCTTTCATTATTCTTTTCCACTTGTTTATTCACCATGCAACTTTATAACTACTGCAACTTTTTTTTTGAACCGTAAGTGTGTCCGGACTAACTGAATTAGAAAATTCACAAGAAATTTCTTTTTAAGGGTATGAGAATTAATCCCTCGTTAATTTTGTGAGGAGCAAACCACCAACCAACCGAACTAATCTTAGGGGCTTAAAAAGAAATGCAAATTGAATGAACTGATCAAGGGAAAATAAATTCTGGAATGTTTATTTCATTTTTGGAATGTTGAATTACTTCATGATTAATTTAAATGGGCCCATTTAAGGAAAAAAGAAAGCCCATTTTAGAACCTTGAATAAGAATTTACGGGCCGGTCCAAAAAATAGGCCTAGTGCACGAAGAGCTCCAGCCCCATTTACAAAATGCACCAAAAAGTAGGGCTGCAAACGAGCCGAGTCGAGCCGAGTTTTGCCTTGCTCGAGCTCGGCTCGCCTTGGTTTTCCTCGGCTCGAGCTTGAATCGAGCAGAAATATGTGAGCTCGAACTCGGCTCGAATATATATACAAAAGCTCGAGTTCGGCTCGGTTCGAATGGCTTGTTCGGTACATGTATGGGTATTGGTATATGTATATATATATATATATGTATATGTAAGCTCGAGCTCGGCTCGAATGGCTTGTTTGGTATATGTATGTGGCAGCTCGCGAGCTCAACGAGCCGAGCATCAAGTGGCTCGAGCTTAGCTCGTTTATGAAACGAGCTGAAAATGATGGCTCGAGCTCGTTCGTTTGCTTGATGAACCGAGTTCAAACGAGCCGTTAGCGAGCTGAGTCATCAGCCGCTCGCGAGCGACTCGGTTCGTTTGCAGCCCTACCAAAAAGGATCGGCCAACGCTTTATACTCCCTTCGTCCAATTTTCATTGTCTATTATTCATTTTATCTCTTTTATGTCTATTGTCTATATCTTTTAATCGATAATATTTTTCATAATTTCGACAACTTTGTATTATAGAAGAAACTAGTATTTGCCCGTGCTTATGGCATTACTCACCATTTGATGGCATTTTTGTATTAAATTTGTAAGAATGTGGGTGTTTTCTTAAAAGAGTTGGAGAACATACACCAGCCCTTGGATCAAATGAATCTCAGTCATTCTTTCAACTTGTGTTTGTGTGATCCATACATCCGTATGTTTTATTAAGTAGACTAGTATTTACCCGTGCCCATACATTTTTGCAATATATTTATAAGAGTGTGGGTTTTTTCTTAAGATAGTTAAAAACACACATTAGCCGTTAGATCAAATGAATTTCAGTCATTCTTTTAACTTATGCTTGTGTGGTCTTCACACTCTTGTATTTTATTAGGTAAATTGAAATTTATCAAATAAAATTTATATTGTATATTTTTTGAGATTCACGTTGAAAAATATAAACGAATAAAAACTAACATGAACATCAAAAAATACAACCAAAATGGGAGGGAGTACCAAAAATACCCATGTTTTAGTATTTTCTCCGCTCCTTTCCCACTCCATCTCATAAATTGCTAATCCCCCCTGACACACACCCCTCCCGGGTCCCACCTCATTTTTCCGAAACTACCCCCGCCTCTCTCTCTCTCTCTTCTTTCTTTCTTTCCTTTTCTTTCCGGTTTGTGGTTTTTTTTTTTTCATTTTATTTCTTTTTCTTTTTCCAGTTTGATTTTTTTCTCTCTTTAATAATAGGTTCAAATCTAATTTTAGGCTTTATAAAGTAATTGAGAGAAAAAAAATATTTTAATTGATCATGTTTATCCGACAGTTTCCTTTTTCTTTTTTTGTCCTTTATAGATTAAAAAATATAGTTACGAAAATAAGTGTTTCAATTTGCAATACGTTTGAATTAGTGCAAAGATATTATTTTTTTGATCATTTCATCCTAAATGGTCGTAATAAAATTTTAACTCCAAGACTTTTCAATGAACACCCTAAAAGAATCCTGAAACTAAATAATGAGTCTTAGTTTTCTAATCATTTTATCCAAAATGATCATAGTTAAACTTTGACTCTAGAACTCTCGTTAGTTAGTACTAAGATATTTGGTTTTACGAATTTCTTATGGTTAATATATTAAAAAAATGGTTAAAAAATAAGTGTTCCAAATTTCAATCCGTTTGAATGAGGGAGAAGATTTTATTTTTTTGATTATTTAATTCTAAAGGGTCATAATTAAATTTTGACTATAGGACTCTCGTTGATTAGCCTTAAGAAAGTCGTAGAATCAAATATCTCTTAGGACTAACCAACGAGAGCCCTAGAGTCAAAATTTAATTATGACCCTTTAGAATTAAATGATCAGAAAAATAAAATTTTTCTATCGGTTCAAACGGATTGAAATTTGGAGCACTCAATTTTTTAACCATTTTTTTAATATATAAACTAAAAGTTGAAAAATTAAGTGTTCCAAATTTCAATTCGTTTGAATGGGTGAGAAGATTTTATTTTTCTGATTATTTAATTCTAAAGGGTCATAATTAAATTTTGACTCTAGAGCTCTCGTTGGTTAGTCCTAAGAGATATATGATTCTACGACTTTCTTAGGGCTAATCAACGAGAGTTCTATAGTCAAAATTTAATTATGACCTTTTAGAATTAAATGATAAAAAAAATAAAATCTTCTTACCCATTCAAACGGATTGAAATTTGGAACACTTATTTTCGTAATTATATTTTTTAATCTATAAAAGAAAAAAAAAAGAATAAAACAGTCGGATATATATGATCAATTGAAACACTTTTTTTTCTCACAATTACTGTATAAAACCTAGAATTAGACTTGAAACCATTATTAAAGAGAAAAAAAAATTCAAACCGGAAAGAAAGAAAATGAAATAAAATGAAAAAAAACAAAAACCAAACCGGAAATAAAAAGAAAAAAAAAATCAATCGGTAAAGAAAGAAAGAGGGGGAGGGGCGGGGTAGTTCCGGAAAATGGTGGTGGGGC
>BPLS01000167.1:57382-73738 GCA_019656275.1 Rhododendron kiyosumense
GCGGGGGGAAAAGCAGTGCTCCTCCATCTCCCTCTAAATTAGGGTTCCTCACTCACAACTCAAACTCTCTCCGCTGGCCGCCGATGTGGATCGAATCTCCCTCCAAATGTGAGCCCCAGCTGCCGAACTAATCTCACTCCGGCGACCACCGTTCGCATTATCCAGCTTCCATTTCAGTCATGGCATCAAAGCACAGGTCGTATTCAACATGATTTCCCCTCTATTTTTTTGGGATCTGATTCTAGGGCTTCAGTATTCACTTTATTTCTGTAATACCTATTTTGGGAAATCGTTTATTCAGTTGTTGACCCGGACGCACGAGCGCGGGTGTTGCTTGACTTATGGCTATGTTATTGATGACGAGTCGAGCTGCGGGGATCTGCTGAGTGAGAAGGACCTGGACTCGATCTCGGCGCTGAGCGGGCTGGTGGTGTCGCGGCCGGTTGACTCGAGCCTCTCGCACAAGGAGGCGTTGCGGGGATGCGTCTCCAACGCCACGCAGTAGCTGCTGCGCTCGGACCATCCGATCCGCGAATTTTGTGAAAAGTCGCAAGCACTCCGAATTTGTTTTCGCCGGAAAAGAACTTCAAATTTTGTGAAAGTCATAGGAAAAAACACTACGAATTTGTTTAAGCCCTTGTTCGGTTTGGGGTTTGGAAAAATTTTTCCAAACCCAAATCCACTCATTACCTATAATTTTAATTATTATTTTTATTTCTTTTTCCACTCATTACCCCTATATCCAATCATTAATCTTATTTCTCCCTCTATCTCTCTCTACTCATTACATATATCCCAAATTATTACCATATTTTCACTTTTCACTCATTACTCAAAAATCAAACCCAAAAATTTTCTAAACCTACAACCGAACAAAGCCTAATAAGTTGCTGACAGAACACTGCCAATTTCGTGAAAAGTTATTAGAAAAGCATTGCGAATTTTGTGAATGTTGCTAGAAAAAGCACTGCGAATTTGTGGTCGCTGACCGGGCCGGGATGGTCGCCGGCCGGAGGCGGTGGTGGTTGTGGGGTGAAGGGGAAGGGGTGGTTGTATTTAGTAAATGTTAAAAAACGATAATTCTTATCACGAGGGTATACTTGGAGGTAAATAAAAAATGAGCTTATTTCTTAATAGAAAAGTCTTAATTTTTTAGATCCACCGGTAATTTACTCAATGTTGAATTACTTCAGGATTAATAGATGGGCTTTCTTTTTTGCAAAATTGCTATGGGTACAACACTTGTACAACACATTGTGTGGAATTTATTTCGAGGTCCCGCATAAATATTTCGAGTCTTTCAGTTTGTTTAAATATTTTTTTAAGGGCCTTTGTAAATTAGCTCAACTAGATATCGGTAATTGTTTGATCAATACATTATTTTTTTTTTTGTTCGATTAGAGACCAAAAAGAGAACATATAGATCAAACACGTTCTGATATCCGGCTAAATTGATTTTTTATAAGGATCATTCAAAAAAAACTTTTGAATAAATTGAACAGGTCAAATTATTTGTATGAAACCTCAAAATAATTTCACACAAGGTGATGTACAAGTGTTATACCCATGGCAAAACTTTATTTTTTTTGCCCATTTAAGGAAAATGGTTGGTTTCATAGATGCAAAAAGGAGGCCCTTTATCATGGAGTAGGTCTGTAGGTGGTTATAATTTGAAAGAGAAGTGGGGCCACAATTTTGGAGCGGGTCTGTGGGTGGTTATAATTTGAAAAAGAAGTGGGGCCACAGTTTTTGAATATTCAATAACAGAAGAAGGCTTGGAGTTGGTGATGCCAAAACTCCACTTTTGAATGGGATCTGATTCTTTGTAGGGTCCTTGTGATATTTTTTTTGGTACATGGGGGGGTCCCTGTGATGTAAACGAAGTTTTGGGAAGCCAAAAACGGCAATACCGGTCACGTTGTCCACGTGTACCTGATGTGACTCTTTCGTTTTTTCACACTCTTTTTGAGTTTTTGTCCATTGACACCTTTTTTTAAAAAAAATCTTTGGGAGCGTCCTACCCGTGCTATGCATAGGTGCAACCGTGCAAGTAGATAGTTATGTAGGTACGGGTAAAGTTTTGTCATGGTGTTTATCCCTCATTATTTATGATTATTCAACATTGAATGTAAATTTTTTAATGAAAAAATATTTGAGCATGAAAGAAAGTTTGATTTTTTTCTTTCTAACTTATGGTATTTTGAATAGTGCAGAAAAAGAGAGAAGAAAATTTATTAAGAAAATTCCACATAGGATAGAGAATTAAGGATATAACTTGATTTTATTTTTAGAAACTTCATGGTTAGTCTATAGTATAGATAGATAGATAGATAGATTCAATTGAAAATATTAAATTGCCCTTCGTATAGAAAAAATGACTCAAAAGGTAAGGCCATTTTACTAATTTCAATAAAAATAAATAAAGACAAAAAAGTGAGTGAAAAAAAGGAATTTGAAAATAATTCTCTTTCTATAACCTAGGACATTCAAGAATAATTTTGTTCATCATCGCCTTGGGTGAGGGTTTTTTTTACATGTTCGGTGAGATACATTGTCGCTTCCGAGTCGATAATCAAAACCGTTTCAATTGAATATTGAGAAGTACTTAATTTGAAGATTTTAATTTTGATCTGTCAAGTTCTAAACCCAAAAATTAGTTTCAAGACTTGATTAATATTCGATTGAGTTGATTTTTTGCGTGGTCTCCAAACAAATCAATTCATAAGTAGCGGGTTTGATTATTGAACCAAAACCCGCAACGTATGTCACGGAGTGAGGGAAAATTATCCCCATTTAAGGTGAGGATGAACAAAATTGCTTCCTAGAGTGTTTGAGTTAACTTACGCACATTTTAACACCAAAGACCGAAACGTGTCTCAACCTGTGTCCGGCTGACAGTTGTGTCCCAATCATTTTCATATACTGTAGTTGGTTTGGATGTGGCAAATGCCCAATGGTGTTTTTCGAAGTGTCATTAATTGACTTTAATTTGGGAATTAATAAAAACAAAATGCAATCCATGTTACAGGTGTTCATCAAGGACTTGACTACATGTGGTGAGGTGGCTTTGAGTCTTGAAATATCATTTTTTCCCTATCTTCATTTTCTAGAAAATTCAAGATTTTGATTACTTTAGAGGTGTAGCATCTTTTCAATTTTTTTAATATCCAAACTAAAACCTTGAAAAGAAAGAGTGTAGTAGTGCAAGTATTATTTCAGAAAAGTCAATGAGCTAAACTATATGCAATTCCTCTTCTGTCCTTTCATTTTTTGGCATTAAATCAAAATATAAAATAACTAATTTTTTATCAAATCAAACCAAAGTTATTAAAATTATACTAAGTAGCTATAGATGAATAATTATCAATTATATTCAAAATTAAAGATATTAAAATTATAAGTATCTATAGATGAATAATTATCAATTATATTAAAAATTAAAGATATACAAAATATATAAAATAAAAATTTTAAAAAGTGGAAGGCTCGGGAAGCCGAGGCAGCCGGTCGCAACAATACTCCGCCCCTGACTGGAAGAAAGAATTAAAATGGGCAAATTTCACTCAGATCCCCTGAGGTATATGACAATGACAGAAAGTACCCCTCAGTTTTCAAAAATGACAGAAACCTCCCTTACTTTACAGTTTGGGTTTCATTCCGTTAGTTTCCGTTAGTTCCGTTAGTTAAATGGACGGAAAATGTACGAAAAATGTACGGAAATGTACGGAAAATGAAATTTTCAATTTTATTTAGTTCTACACCTATCTTAGGGCTCTCATTAAAAGTCCTAGAGTTAAAAATTAATTATGATCATTTAAGATAAAATAGTTAAAAAAATAAAATCTTCGCACCGATTCAAACGGATTAAAAATTGGAGCACTTAAGTATCTGCTCTTCATTTGGTTCTATGGTTTTCTTAAAGCTCTCATTGAAAATCCTAAAGCGAAAAATTAATTATGACCCTTTAGGATAAAATAATCAGAAAAATATGATTTTCGCACCAATTCAAATGGATTGAAAATTTGAGCACTTAAGTATCTCCTCTTCGTTTAGTTTTACGGCTATCTTAGGGCTCTCATTGAAAATCTTAAAACCAAAAATTAATTATTGCACTTTAAGATAAAATAAAATAAAAATAAGATCTTTGGGCCGATTCAAATAGATTGAAAATTGGAGCACTTAAATATTTGCCCTTCATTGAAAGCTTTAAAATCAAGTGAAAAACAAAATTTTTAAATACTCCAAATTTTAATCCGTTTGAATCGGTGCGGAGATTTTATTTTTTTAACTATTTTATCCTAAATGATCATAATTAATTTTTAACTCTAGGACTTTTAATGAGAGCCCTAAGATAGGTGTAGAACTAAATAAAATTGAAGATTTCATTTTCCGTACATTTCCGTACATTTTCCGTCCATTTAACTAACGGAAACTAACGGAATGAAACCCAAACTGTAAAGTAAGGGAGGTTTCTGTCATTTTTGAAAACTGAGGGGTACTTTCTGTCATTGTCATATACCTCAGGGGGTCTGAGTGAAATTTGCCCTAAAACATTCGTTGACCAAAATACACAAAAAGAAATACTCCTAGTAAATTAAAATACTACCCAAAAAGGGAATGAAACGACACGCTTCTCTCGGTCCTACCACCGCAACTGAAAAAGTCCTGAAAATCTCTCTCTCCCGGTGAGATTATTCAATAGTCGGGATTACTGCCAATAATTACTCTAATGATCCACATTTGATCCGTCTCTCTCTCTCTCTCTCTCTCTCTCCATCCCTATATGATCAACGTTTGATCTCTCTCTCTCTCTCTCTGTTTGTATATGAACACACACATGATATGACATAATCTTGTGTTTATGATGATATAGGAGTGTATTTCAATAGTACTGCTTCGTTCTCTCCTCTGATCCTCCCATCAAATCTCAATTTCTGAACAATTTCTGAACCAAAGAAAACAAAATCAGACCTTCGTGAAGAATCGGAGCAATGGCGGGAAACGACTGGATAAACAGTTACCTAGAAGCGATCCTGGACGTGGGTCCGCCCCTCGACGATCCCAAATCCTCCTTGTTGTTGAGAGAGCGAGGCCGTTTCAGTCCCACTCGTTACTTCGTCGAGGAGGTCATCTCCGGCTTCGATGAGACCGATCTCCATCGCTCCTGGGTTCAAGTATGCACCGCCCCTCTCCATAATTAAATTTATTACATTATAGAATATTACGCATGTACGTATCAAGTGTTTATTTAGAGGTTTCCATTTAGCTTCATGGCAACCGCGCTTCGTGCCGGGCCGTTTACTCAATCCTGCTGCTGTGCCGTGCCCGTGCCGGCCCATCTCCAACCGAGTTTTGTCGGAAAAAAAATCCGTGCCCCTTGCCTGTGCTCTTTCGTGCCCGTCTAGAACCGTGTTGTGCCGTGCCCTGCTCGGCCCATCTAAATCCCTGCCCGACCTGTCTAAAACCGTGCCAGTGCCAGCCAGGCCCGTTTGACACCTCAGGATTTTTGTGTGTGTGATTGTTTTGATTTCTGAGGGATCAATCTTCCAATTGAATCAATTTTTGTGCTTGATCTATATGAACATTTTAGAGGGGTCAAGTGGTGGAGTGCTTGGGGAGTGTCCGGAAGTGTTGTGTGACCGCAGGATACCCACAAAGTTGAATGAAAATTCTACCGTAGTGCTATAAGAACAAGCCAATAAGAAACAATACGCATCACAAGTGTAGCTGAAACGAGAATGTTGAGATGAAAGTGTGATAAGATTTGCAAGATGGAGTTAGGTCGGAATACCTATGGTAGGGGTAGTACCTATAGTAGAAGATTAGATGAGAGAATAGATTAAGGTAGTTTGGACATGTCTCAGTTGATGCAGGAGTTAGGAGGAGTGATACGTAAATTAAATTATTGTAGTCGTTTATCTTCTGGAAATTACATGTTAGGTATCGAGCGCCGTGTGTTTTTGTTTTTATAGTTGTTTGCATTTTTTTAGTAATCAATCTTCCATATGAAGCAATTTTAGTAGTTGATTTATGTGAACATTTTCATGCAATTCTAATTTATGTTTGGTTTTAATTCTTGCAGGCTTCGGCTATTCGGGATTCGCAGGAGAGGAACACTAGGTTGGAGAACATGTGTTGGAGGATTTGGAATTTGGCTCGCAAGAAGAAGCAGGTTTTGTTCTGAAACATCGTATATATGTGCATTCTAAGAAGTGCACAAGCGGATACGGACACAGGAAAAGATAATTCTAAATAACAGGGGACACAAACACAGAGGGGGAAATGACAAAAAATATGTATACATATTAAGATAGATATTAATCATATGAACATTTTATCCAGAAATAATCAAAACTAGTAGTATCCTTACAATTTAAATGAACAAGTAAAACGATCAAAATTCATTAGCTCATACTTTTTACCTCATATTTTCAGAATATCATATCCCTAAAATAAGCTTTCAACACTATCATTGATCTCTGTCATGTTTCCATCCATGTCCAAGTTGAGACAAATATTAATAAATTTATTGGACACAGCGCCCCACGTGTTCTTGGACTGTCCGATAGGGATACAACAACAGTTAGGAGTGTTGGTGCTTCATAGCTTTTGCATTAATTGTGAAAGTAGTTGTGTGTTTGTGATATGTAAATTTGATTTATTTTTTTACTCAATTTTACTTTGGAGACATAAAAATGGGAAGCGAGTGTGGCTGGTTGATCAGCCTATTTGGTTAGTAGTGATAGAATATACTTGATGGATTGCACCAATAACACCCCATCCCAAGTTGTAGAGTACCTCGCTGCACTGTGCCACTGGCAACACCACATGGGGATAAATCCCTACACCACATAGGCAATGCCATGCATGCGTACATCCCTAGGACGACTGACCCCTTTGATAAGGCATATGCTTTGAGCAATACCACACATACGATAATATCGAAGTTATTACTTGTCTATTTATATCTCTTTGGTTAACCAGGTGATGGGGGATTGACATTTTGTACCTCAACCAATCTGCTCACTTCACTCAATGTAGGATAAGGCGATTTACCAAGTAGGATTCAAACCTACGACCGGTCACGACCCGATCTACCACTAGTAGGTAATCTCTTTAGTCAATTCTGGGATTCTCACTAACCAACTACATCTAGAGATCCTAAGAGGACTGTAGGATCCGTCTAATATCTTGACTTTGACCTATAATATAACCCAGAAAGGACAAAACACTCTTTTGTGAACTCTCTAGGATTGTGATTATTGGAAAAAGCCTCCAATTAGAGTTACTGGATTGCCGGACTTTCTGGTGGTTATATATCTATATTGCCCAACTTGGGGTTTTACGAGCCACCCCTCTTAAGAACTAGATATTGCCGTGTGGGACCTGCTCACGCAAAACAAGCACCTCTATCTTGTTCCCGTGAGGCCGATGCAAGATTGTCCCATGTGGGACCCACACCCCTTGTGGCCTCGTTTGACACTGATACCCAGTAATAGCCCATCATAAATTGAAGCTTACTTGCCACATAGGCATAAATCCCTAAGCTAGAGGCAATGCCGCACAGTCCCAAGGACAATTCATCTGCTTCAAGTGGGCATTGACTTTGAGCTGGTGGCTTTTAGTCGGATACCATATCGTTTTGATTATGTAGGCAATGAGGGATTGAGTTGTGGCACCCCAAACAAGCCACTCATTGTCACTGCACTCTTTTCTGAAGTCTCCATGTTGATTATTGCCAAAAGGCCAGAGTTTGTAGGAAGTCATGTAGCTTGTTTGACTAGCTTCTGAGGTACTACAGCTAAATTCTATAGAGTCGTCTTTTCACTTAGCGTGGAGGTCTTGAAGTTCTGTTTTCTTGTAGGGAGATTCGTTGTCTGGGCATTGGACCTCATAATATTCTCAGATTGTTACATTTGTTAACTCTAATCTTGCAAAAATCTGGAAATGATTTTGTGGTGCTGGTGATGCTGACTGTCCAGTGATGGTCTTTATTTCAAAACAAGAATGAATGAAACTTGGCAAACACATTGCAAATTTCGTCTGCACACTGTGGTTATTCATTTGTCAGGAAGCTGATCTTATCTCATGTTCAAAAAAAGAACGAATGAAACTTGGCAAATGCATCGCAAATTTCGTCTGCACACTGTGGTTATTCATTTGTCAGGAAGCTGATCTTATCTCGTGGACTTTTTAGTCAATAAATAAATTGGTGCTGCTTGCACCCAAACATATGTATACTCTCACAAAATTAATTTAAAGAATGAATGTCTTTGAAGTCCTTCAGTATTTATGTTGCATAATCTACAATTGTGTAGCCAGGCAATTTGTGTTTAGTTACTAAAAGGGAGAGAAGTACTGCAGGACACAATGATATGTCAGTTACAAGATTACTGGAAAAGACTAGACCTTCTTAATTGTCTTCAAATCTAAAAAAATCATAAGAAAGTAGTGTGCATGTGGTAAGCTTACATGGGTAGACTTTCTGGCAAAACTAGCTGTCGAAGACGAGCTATTGATGGACTTGCTTGTCCTTTGGCTGTTTCTGCTTCTAAGTACAATTTCTCTGAATCAATTATGATTCTTTGTAACCTAGGACCTTGTATTGCGGTCCAGATCTTGTACAATATGTTCTCATGGAATATCTTTTAGGATCCAACTCCTTACTACAAATTAGACATCCCAATATTCATGTCATTGCAACTTTGACCTTCCATTGCTATCCTTTTCAAAATCTTATTAAACTTGCTTTGATATTTTTTCAAGAATTTTGTGAACATTATGGCTTCTAATATATAATTGTGTGGCTGGCTGAAAAGATGCAATAGAATTCTAATTGTGGAGAAGTGGTTCATTTATTGGAGTTATGTGAATTTGATTGTAAAGTTCATATCCTTTCTCGTTTGATTATATAGAATTAGCATAATTCATCCTTTGGATTTGTTAAAAGGTTCATTTGCAGTTCTTATGAGGCAGCTGTGTTGTAACTTTTAGCTGATTCAAGCAATAACATTCTTAATTGAAAAGATTGATGTTTCAAATACTATGAAGCTGAGTTAGAATATTAATTTTGTAAGTTTGTGTTTCCCATTTCCCATTCTTTTCCCTCCATAGTAACTTATGTTGTTCCTTCTTTGTTGTGATGACCATGGTCTTAAGAGTGTTATTTTATCATCTCAATAATTCTTATTTAGTCAACTTCCCTTGCTGTTATAGCTTGAAGGCGAGGAAGCTCAGCGTACAGCCAAATGGCGTGTTGAACGTGAAAGAGGTCGTAGAGAGGCAACTGCTGATATGTCTGAAGACTTATCAGAAGGGGAGAAAGGAGACCTTGTTAGTGACATCTCAACTCATGGTGGTACCCCTAGAGGCAGAATGCACAGGATACATTCTGTTGATGCGATGGAGAACTGGGCTAATCAACAAAAGGAAAAGAAACTTTACATTGTGTTAATAAGGCAAGGACTTTTTTTTTCCCCTCTAAAATTTCTCTTAAAATGGAACTTATGATTAGGATTATTGAGGACACTTACTGCAAAATATTTGTTTTAGAGGGACTATTTTTACTTTATGTTTTGTTAGTATTTAACTTTGTATATCTTAGATGTTCAAATGGTTTTTGTTTCACTTTATTTAACTTAATGTATTCCTGCAGTCTCCATGGCTTGATACGTGGTGAAAATATGGAGCTTGGTCGGGATTCTGATACAGGTGGTCAGGTAGCGTCTTTTGTTAAATTCTTACCCCACAAACCTCCATGTCTTTAGTCCGGCTCCGGTTCCACAATGATGATCCTAAACCTGTTCATCCCATAGGTTTCATGGATAAGAACATCTATGTGAAAAATTTGCCCCATTGGATTACGATAGGCATATGAACAGGTCATTCAAATAGACGGTTTCGAATTTCATAGAGTAGTCAGTCTTATAGAACAAAATACCAATTGTTCATGAGGCTATCGATTTCCTATCAAGATGATTTTGGGTATAGATGTTTTGTCAGAGGTTCCTATGTGATGGACAATTCAGATCATTGTTGGTGGCATAGAATGGGGCCAAAGAAGTGGATGTTTGGTGGATGTTGGGTTGGAGGGGAGCTTAACCCTCATCTCACGCCTACACAAAGATCTATAAATTGCTTCTCAAGGAAGGTAATTGAGCTCTCCTATTTGATTCTCAGGTTAAGTATGTTGTAGAACTTGCCAGGGCCTTGGGCGCAATGCCTGGAGTTTATAGGGTTGATTTGTTGACGAGGCAGATAGCAGCACCCGATGTCGATTGGAGTTACGGTGAACCAACAGAAATGTTAATTCCGCTGAAACCTGAAAATGATATCCAAGCAACAGGGGAAAGCGGCGGTGCTTATATTGTTCGTATCCCATTTGGCCCAAAAGATAAATATATTTCCAAAGAGCTCCTATGGCCTCACATCCCTGAATTTGTGGATGGTGCACTTGGTCACATTATCCAGATGTCTAAAGTTCTCGGTGAGCAAATCGGTGGTGGAGAACCAGTCTGGCCTGTTGCCATCCATGGACATTACGCCGATGCAGGTGACTCTGCCGCTCTTCTTTCTGGAGCCCTAAATGTCCCTATGCTTTTAACTGGCCACTCACTTGGACGAGACAAGCTTGAACAACTTTTGAAACAAGGGAGGCAGTCAAGGGAAGAAGTAAATGCTACATACAGAATAATGCGGCGTATAGAAGCTGAGGAGTTATCTCTTGATGCTTCCGACATTGTTATTACTAGCACTAGACAGGAAATAGAAGAGCAATGGCGTCTGTATGATGGGTTTGATCCAGTACTAGAGCGCAAACTAAGAGCAAGAATCAAGCGCAATGTTAGCTGTTATGGAAGGTTTATGCCACGCATGGTTGTAAGTACCAAGTTTGAATTCCCATTGTATTTAATGGGGCTCTTCTTCGTGCTAAATCGGGCTTTATTTGATTATTATTGCTTCACTATTTAATGCTTCTGTACATGTATTCAGTATTGACATCTTGGTGTTAGGTGATTCCTCCTGGAATGGAATTCCATCACATTGTTCCACATGATGCTGATATGGAACGGGAAATAGAAGGAGATGAGGATAATCCTGAAAGTCCAGATCCACCTGTTTGGTCTGAGGTTTTGGCTATTCTTTATTTGCTAAATATTTTAGTGTATTAAAAGAAACCACTTACGTAGTGGATCTGATTGTCCGACTTATTGTCTGCTGAAGAATCAGCAAATGATTGTTCTGTTTTAGTCTACGTGTGGTTTCGTTTTCATTTTTGACCTGGTAATTTTCTATTTTGCAGATAATGCGTTTTTTTAGCAATCCTCGCAAGCCTATGATACTTGCACTTGCCAGGCCGGACCCTAAAAAGAACATCACAACTTTAGTCAAAGCTTTTGGAGAGTGCAAGCCGTTGAGGGAACTTGCTAACCTTGTACGTCAAGCTTTTATTTGCATTTGAGAATACATCTAAATGTCTGTTCTTAGCAGTTGAAAAGGCTTAGTCAAGCAGGTACCTTTGATTCAACCCTGATGCTATATCTCTGCGTCTATTTCTTTGCAGACATTAATAATGGGAAACCGTGATGCTATTGACGAAATGTCTAGCACAAATGCATCAGTTCTTCTTTCAATACTGAAACTGATCGACAAGTATGATCTATATGGTCAAGTGGCGTATCCTAAACACCACAAGCAGCATGAAGTTGCTGACATTTATCGTCTTGCAGCAAAAACAAAGGTATGTTTTGCAAATCTTTCGTCGAATTGAAGTATGAGACGAACTTCCTGTTCCATTACCTTGTAGCAAATTATGAAGCATGGTTAAGTAGATCAGTTTCAGGTATTTTGTCAATGTAAATTCCTTGTCTTTCCTCCATTCCAAATGCCATAGAATTCTCTAATTTGTTGACCACTTCCAAACCAACTCTGAATAATTAGGGTATAATGTTGTCCCATGCATGGTTTTGAATGTGTCTTGGAATGAAGAATGGGCAATATAGCTTATGTTGGGCTGTAAGGTAACTTCGGTAAATACTGGTTGTGTTGAGACTGCAATGAAGTTCAACAGATCTTGGAGCTCATCCTCAATGTTGCTGTGCTTATCTTAAGGTGTAATATCAAACCAAGTCAAAGTCTAGTTTATGTTCACACTCTGCTCATTTATAGTCAGAGAGAACAGGGTGGTTGGCCACACTCGGAATTGTTTTAGTTATCGTAATTGAATCTTGATCTCTGCAGAGAGGGGTGGCTTGGTAGGTATTTGTTTTTATCATGCTTTAGTTTGCATTCACCAGCATATTTTGTGGGTTGCTGAATCTTTTTAACAATACCGAGACACCCGACCTCGGCCCTGACCACCAAATGGTTGCCCATGGCCTCCGCGGCCAAAGTCTCGACCAACTCCCCTTGACGAGACCACCACGACCAATACCACGGGAATAGTGACCACCGGAAGCAGATGTGGCCAAAGCAGAATGATCAGGAGGCAGTGGAGGAGCTGGAGTAGGACTAGTATCAGATATAGAAGACTGACGAAGACGACTAAACACTTCACTTAGAGGAGGCAACTCCCGCCCCCAGCAGCTGATGACGAATAGGATCGAAAGACTTAGGCAATCCAGACAGGATCGAGTCACATTCAAGTTATCATGCTGACGATGCATAACTTGAATATCGGTAGAAAGAGGCGACAGATGTTAAGTTCCTCATAAACACCACTGAACTTTGCATAATATTCTTCGAAAGTAGAATCACCAAGCTCGAGAGAAATATGTCTGATATAGATCAAAAGTCCGACCGAGATTATTAACCCCGGAATATAACTCCTTAGCCCGTTGCCAAAGCTATTTAGCAGTATCGTAAAAAACAAATGTGCCAGCAATCACAGGCTCCATACTATTCCACAAATGAAGGCGGATTTGTGCATCCTCAACCACCCAATTCACATGAGTTGACTCAGTTTGCTTAGGAGGATCATCTGTGATATAAGTATACTGTTTAGAGCCCATAACATATGTTTCAACTGGCTTAGCCCAAGTAACATAATTCTTGCCATGTAAGCGAATAGCAGTGATTGACATCATTTCAGGAGACTAACTAGCAACAACATAATTAGAACTAGATGCAGAGGTGGACCCCATCACACATTATCTCAACCACCGACAATGAGCAACCAATCAACAATCCTCCAAAGAAACCGAGAGAAACAACTGAAGAAACCAAAGAGTAATCAACAAATCACCCAAAAACAACAACTATACGAAAAGAAAACCACAACTTCCCAAACAAAGTGGCATATCATCAACCAAAGCAACATCAACGACAGCAACGGAAAGAGTCAATAGAAGCATACTAGAACCGAGTGAACTGAAGTATATAAAGGGGCGTCAATGAGCTTTTATCTAGGACATTAGTGATAAATATCCTCAAAGTAACTGGTTATAGCCGTAAACGATCAATATAATTGTAGAAGGCTGTCGGTTGACTGGAACAAAGGGCACATCACCAAAGACATATGCAGGGATTTGTGAGTGTGGAGCATTGATTTCAAGGACTGGGTAAAGTGGTTCAAGGGTTTTGAGCATTGGGTAATGAGTTTCGAGAGGTTTTGAACTGGGAGCAGGGGTTTTCAAAGGCAGTGAAGGTACGGTTTAGGGTTTTGAGCATGGGGTGGGGGGGGTTTGTGTTTGAGGGCGGACGAGGTCTGAGTTAGGGTTTTCGGGGGTGGATGAAGGCAGTTACCCTCCAAGGACTTTTTTTGCTTTTCATTACTTAGCCCAGGCGGCGCAGAGAGACTGCCGAGACCACTGCCTGGGCTAAGAAATGAAAAGCAAGAGACGGTCCTTGGAGGGCGAACGACGGCCGGATTCGGAGGGTGACCCCTAGCTGTAGGGGGACCGCCGGCTGCAAGGGACTGCCAAGACCGCCGCCTGGAAGGGGACCACTGAGACCGCCACTTGGAAGGGGACAGTTGCTTGGAGGGAGATCCGTAAGGGGACGAAGATATTGGTACTGGGCATCCCTTCCAAATGCAACACTCAATAATGCATACAACATCGCGAACAACAAAACTATCCAAAACTTGTTTCCATGGTTTTTGACCAGCATGACGTCGGAAATGGCTATCAAAGTCTGAGCTATCTTCGTTAGAGCAAGGCCCACTGTCATGCCCAATGTACTGTACAAGGCGCAGAAGTATACGATGCAGATGATGAGGCTTGTCGAGCAAATGACCAAATAAATCCCGCCTACAGATATATCATGTACCGTGCCTTAGACCATGTTTGTCGTGGACCCGTACAACGAAATCATGAATTCGATGGTCGTTGCTGTCCAGACCCAAATTCAAGAAAAGACCCACCAAATAGAAGAAAATCAAGACCAGGACGGCTGTTGAATTTAGGTCTTTTCTTGAATTTGGGTTTGGACAGCGATGGCCATTGAATTAACGATTTCGTTGTGCGGGTCCGCAACGAACATGGTTTAAGGCCACGCTATTCACTCTCACGGTACATGATATATCTGTAGGCGGGATCTCAAGCCTCCTCATTTGTGACCTATGGAGCATGGGTACCAGTGCGTGGTACGGGAAACGGAAAACCCCAAAAAAGTAGGGTACGGGTACGGCAGAGGTACGGTGAATATATATATAATTTTTTTCTATTTTTTATTGCATAAAATGAAATATAAACCCATTTTACCAATAAAAAGCAAAATCAGTACAAATATACATATCTATTGCATATCTATTAGTATTCAGAATTTCAGATACATATATACATATACATTACACATGCATATATTCGTACATATATACAGAGAGATTATTCGAATTGATAAAATCGATCTCCAAGATCTCTGCCGTGTAATTGTGTTTATAAATGACAAATAAATTACAGAATAAGCGCACATTTTATAATTTTTTACAAAAAATCCAAGAAATTTTGAAAAAATTTCATTTTGAGCTAAAACGTATCATTGCCATACCCAAAATTACCAAAAGTACCGGGTACGTTTTTGCTGTACCCATGCCGTACCCGTACCCGGTATGCATATGGTGACATTTCCTGAGTACCTGTGCTTCATAGTCTACGACGTATGCTTCTACGCCTTGTACGGTACGCCGAACATGACAGTGGGCCTTGCTCTAACGATGATAGCTCAGAATTTGATGGCCATTTTCGACGACGTGCTCGTCAAAAACCATGGAAACGAGTTTTGAATAGTTCCATTGTTAGCGATGTCGTATGCATTATTGACTGTTTCGTTTGGAAGGGATGCCCAGTACCAGTATCTTCATCCTCATCCCCCTACAGATCTCCCTCTAGCTGGTGGTCCCTGTCCAAGCGGCAATCTCGGCAGCCCCTTTCTAGTCGACAGTCCCCCTGCAGCCGGCAGTCACCTTCCGAATCCAGCCGTTGTTGGCCTTCCAATGACCTTCTCTTGCTTTTCATTTCTCAGCCAAGGCGGCGGTCTTAGCAGTCCCCCTGAAGCCGACAATCACCCTCCGAATCGGAGGAGAAGGACAGGTGGAGAGAGGGAGAGGAGAATGATGGCGAGAGCTGCGGGGCAATTTTTCTCACTTCTATGTGTCTTTTTGGCAATTATTTTCCTCGTTACCCAATTATTTCTGGAACAGCCAGGCATAGCTGGCGCCGCCTTCTTCCCCACCACAACAAACATCACGACCCCCACTACAGACATTACAACCACCACCGCCACGATCAACACAACCGCAAAGCATCCAACTCAAAACCAATTGTCAATGAGTGGAGAGGTCGCCCAGGCTCATATACTAGTTTTGGATGAGATAATTAACTGATGTGGGGCAATTTCCAACAGTCCCCCTCACGTGCGACCCTGACTCGCACGAGGGAGATCAACAAAGGATCCGGAACACATGGATCACAACGAAACAAAGTGCTACTATAACACAAACAAATGAGAAAAACCTCCGAAAATTTAGCTATAGGAAAAGTGTATAAGGTATTAATTAACCCTAACACACATAATCTTTTTTATATTAAATGATAACCAAAGTGGAACAATGACTAAGACTAACAATATTCTAACATGTTTAATTGGTAAAAATAAGAAGAAACACATGATCCGGCATTACAGCCACTCCTTTCCCCCAACCATAACACAAACAAATGAGAAAAACCTCCGAAAATTTAGCTATAGGAAAAGTGTATAAGGTATTAATTAACCCTAACACACATAATCTTTTTTATATTAAATGATAACCAAAGTGGAACAATGACTAAGACTAACAATATTCTAACATGTTTAATTGGTAAAAATAAGAAGAAACACATGATCCGGCATTACAGCCACTCCTTTCCCCCAACCATA
>BPLS01000167.1:73748-94629 GCA_019656275.1 Rhododendron kiyosumense
TACCTTTAATATGCTAGCAAATTGGAATACGCACAGAATTACAGCTACAAAATAAGGGCAGTGTCAAGAAGGCTTGACCTTGAGCCTCTTTATTCGGGGAATCAGCCTAAGCCCTTGCGGTGTCCTCTTAAGGGAGAACAAATCATTAAAAACTTACTGCACAAGAATGGATAATAAAGGCAAAAAGCATGCAGAGATTCTCTTGTGGGAAAAGTTAACTAGTGGTGTGATAGCTACTTCCTTTGTATCCACCAGTGTTCAGTTGGCAGACATGGTTACTAAGTCACTGTTCAAACCACGATTAGAGTTGTTATGTAGCAAGCTAGGACTTTTTGATATCTACTCCCCAGCTTGAGGGGGAGTGTTAGAATATTGTTAGTCTTAGACATTATCCCACATACTTCCAAAAAAAAGACATTTTCCCACATTGGTTATCTAAGCCTTGTAAGGAGCTATCATTTAACATAAATAAAGATTATTTGTGTTAGGGTTAATTAATACCCTATGCAGTTTTCCTATACCTAACAACAAAACATTAAGATAAAATTGTGATCGTATCCCTCTATTATCTTTCTAGGTTTAACCCTCATTTCAAACCAACTTCTTTTGTAGGGCGTCTTCATCAATCCAGCTTTCATTGAGCCGTTTGGGCTCACTCTTATTGAGGTACTCCCTCATTTACAGTTTGTGCAGCCTTTTGTGATTCCTATTTTCACTCACTTGCTAATCCAAGGTCAGCTCTTTTGCTGAACAGGCAGCAGCTCATGGTTTGCCTATGGTTGCCACAAAAAATGGAGGTCCTGTTGATATTAATAAGGTGTATTCTTTGTAACCTTCTTATTGCTTAAAGGAATTTTCTGATTTGCACATTGGAGTTGTAGCAAGAGGAACTGCCATTCTATTTTCCAAAATACTGAACATGAGCTTATTTCAGGTCCTTGATAATGGTCTGCTAGTTGATCCACATGATCAGCAGTCGATTGCTGATGCTCTTCTAAAGCTTGTTTCAAATAAGCAACTTTGGATGAGGTGTAGACAGAATGGATTGAACAATATTCACCTTTTCTCATGGCCAGAGCATTGTAAGACATACTTATCTCGAATCACCAGCTGTAAACCAAGGAAGCCACAATGGCAGAAAAGTGACGATGGATTTGAGACGCCAGAATCGGATTCACCTGGCGATTCCTTGAGGGATATTAAGGATCTTTCTCTAAATTTGAAGCTTTCATTGGATGGAGAAAAAATTGAAGGAAGTGGCACATTTGATAACGCTTTAGACTCTGAAGAGAACACTACTGATGGAAATAGCAGACTAGTGAATGCAGTTTTGGAACTATCAAAGGATGCGGAAAAAAACCCAGAAAGGGCTGGTTCCATAGAGAAAGCAGACTCTAACGCGAGCAAATCTCTAACATTACGGAGGAGGAAGCTCATCTTTGTTATTGCCCTGGATTTTGAGATGAATTCTGATTTTCTTGATGCCATGAAAGTCATTGTTGAGGCTGCAGCTGACAATAATGCTGGCTCCATAAGCTTCATATTGTCCACAGCCTCAAGCATATCTGAAATAATCTCTCTTTTGGAGTCAGGAGGGCTTAGTCCTATGGACTTCGATGCTTTTATATGCAACAGTGGTAGTGAACTCTATTATCCCTCCTCAAACTCTGAAGGTGGGCCTTCTGGGCTTCCTGTCATACCAGACTTTGACTATCATTCGCATATTGGTTATCGTTGGGGTGGAGAAGGTTTGCGGAAAACATTGGTTCGCTGGGCTGCTAATATCAATGAGAAAAAAGGAGCAGAAGGAGAGCAAATTGTTGAAGATGAATCTGAATCGGCTACACATTGCTGTGCATTCAAATTGGCAAACCCAGAAATGGTATGGAAATTCTCTCTACATCTGTTTGAGGGAGGTACTCTGCTCCTCCCAATTTGACAGTTCGGTTTATTGGCTGCAGTACTCTTTTATTACTTTAATAGTTACTATGTTTTTGTAGGTTCCTCCTGCTAAGGAACTTCGGAAACAGTTGCGAATTCAGGGTCTGCGATGCCATGCCATTTATTGTCAGAATGGTACAAAGATAAATGTGATCCCCGTGCTGGCTTCGCGAGCTCAAGCCCTCAGGTATCTTGCAGTTTTTTGCTCTATTTTTTTTCCTATACGGTCCACCTTTTTAACCATGGCAACATTGATGTAAGGGTAAAATTCAGAACTTCAGGTAAACTGAGCGAATACAATAAACTATCCCCCCTTGCTCTCAGTGAAATGGATAGAAGGGGCGAGGGGGGAGGGAGGAAGAACAGAGGCATTGGCATATATAGTCATACCTATAAAGAAATCAACTTTTAATTGAAGTTGAGATATACGATATATAGGATTCAGTGTTATATCTATTTATGGCTTGATGGTATATCGATGGTGCTGTCTCATTGGCACTAGTTTTGGGACACAATTTGTATAAGTAGTTCTGTCTTGTATTGATGGCATTTCTAGACTAGTTTTAAGAAGACAGACTTCAGAATTCTATGCAGTCAGGAGGATTTATATAGTGTTTAGCTTCATAACCTGGGATGATGATGTGCTTAGGTATAACCTTGACCACAATTAAGTTTTAGTGGAGAGACTTAATTGCACTTTGAGTCGTCACTTGTCAAACACATTGGGGAATTTTTTTTGTTCCTGCATTTTCATGTTCTCAGCATTTTCATGTTCTCGGCATTTGACTTAATCACATAATTTATTTGGAGCTGGAACCCATCATCATGGGAAAGGTCAAGCCAAATTCAGTGGTAATCGATGGTGTTTTGTTGTCTTAATTGATTTCGTTGATAACTTGATATATCATACCCCAGTTGCTAGGTCATTTGAAGTTTTTGAAGTTGCATTTCTCGGTTTATAGTTTTTTAAGCCATGTTTGCTTTTGGCTATATTGAAGGAAAAGGTGACGTTGAAAATGCTTAATGGTGGCGCATGAATCCTTTACTGAAACATGTGTTAGTTAAGTTTTTTGATGAGTGAAGTGATTAGCAACTTGAGCTACAAAAGAATATGTTAAGGTTTTTACAGTCGGTTTTTTATTGTGAGGGATCTTGCTTGTAGCCCGCAGGAGATGTCCCATTTATATGCTTTACCGGTGATGACTCTTATGCATAAGCCAGTTTAAAGTTATTTTGAGTGCACTCAGACCCGAGTTTTGCTGATTTACTGCAACTACGTGTCATTTCAAAACAATACAATTAGACATTAAAATCTAGTACTGCAATGAAGAAAATCTTCGCTGAAGTAGTCTAAAAAACAAATGTAATTTGTGTGCTCTACTTTAGAGATGGGTATGAATTGCATACCTATTCTCCTAAATCTTCTTTCATTTGGTTTTCTTTTGGAAACCTCAAACTTGCATTTGATTATGACAGAACTTAGCAGTTAAATGCTGACAGGTCTCATTTTTTTGCTTTATTTGTAACGAGAATAATGTATAAGCTTGTTTAAGGTCCACTTGGAGTGGATTCGGACCTGACTTTTGCTCATTTAGTGCAACTAGAGTTCAAAATTTGAAATCACAGTAGAAGTAAAATCACTGAAAATTTTGTAGGGATTTTGTGAACTCAGCTAATTATAGTTTTGCATTCCTATGCTTCTAATTAACTCTTATTTTTAAACACTTCTCCCTTGAAGTTAATACGGAGTTCAACATCCCCTTTTGTCCTTTTAATGATGATTCATGTATGGATCATATCTTCCTTCAAATAACCATAGGTTTCTTCCAGGTACCTGTATGTTCGATGGGGTGTAGATTTGTCAAGATTAGTGGTCTTTGTAGGAGAATCTGGGGACACAGACTATGAAGAATTGATTGGTGGAGTCCACAAAACTGTGATACTGAAGGGGGTTTGCAGTGGTGCAAGTAAACTACATACAAACAGAAACTATCCTCTCGAGCATGTTGTGCCATTTGACAGCCCCAATCTTGTCGAGTCCGAAGGATGCACCAGCAGCAACATCAAAGCATCATTAGAAAAGCTAGGCGTTCTCAAGGGATAAAAACCACAGGTTTGTGCTTTCCTGAGAGCCTAAATTTCATAGGAAGTCAATTGTGTTTTGGCATTTGATCCTCAACTTTCATTTCTAGTCTAGTAACTTACTAAATTCCCTTTCATGTTAAATTGAAGGAACTGTTTTTGGTGAGGTTTTCAATCTAAAACCCTGCCTTTTTTTTCTTTCTCTTTTAGCTCTTTATGAGAATGACAATCGAAGTTCATGTGTCTCCTTCTCTTTTGAGTATCTTATCTTGCCCACGGTTGGTGTATTATTTTCAGGGACCTGGTGGTCTTTCTCAATGCCTCACCACCTCGGTAACTTTTTTTTCTGTTAATGCAGATTAGGCAGGACTAGCATTTCCATGGTTATGCAGAAGTCGAGCTTTCCAGTGCGGATGGCATGGTTTTGCATAGGAGGAGGTTCAATTTGGAATCGTTGATTTGTTTATTGAATTACTGTGTTTAATTGGCTAATAATTTGCCCATGCAAAGTACAAGACTATACTGTATTTGAAGGATAACAACAAATGGATTCTTACCATCATACTTAGGATGACCCCTTTGGATTTCCACCCAATGGTCGTCTCCATTTACCCCCCTTTGCCAAAGCTGAACCATCTTGATGAACATCTTAGGGTGCCTCCGGAAGCCATGCGTAGCCCTTCGATGTGGATCCGAGATAGTCTGCCATTGTTTTTTTATACTCTTGCTTCATGTTTTGTTGCTGGGAAGGTTAAATGCAACTTATCATTCTTGATCTGGAGTCGCAAGTTTTGTTCGCTCAAAATTCACTAGAACATAGAAAGGAGGTTTCCTCTAGTACCTTTTCAAGATCCTATATCAAGCTGGAGTTTTGTGCACCGGGTATTTTTTTCGTTCTGCATGCCCAAACGTTTTATACTTTCTGAATTAGATTTTTTTTTTTTCTGCATGATGTGTGGGATATTTAATGGGTATCCACAATGCTATAATCAAAAATTGATAATCAAAAGTTGTCACATCAGCTTTTGATTATTCATTTAAGATATTGCTAAGATTAATAATGTAGATGTCTACAATGGCATAATCAAAATTGTATAACCAAAACTTGTTATAACATCATTTTTTTAAACTACAAAAAACTAAAAACTGTGAAAAGTACTGGAAAATAGTTTTTCAAAAAATAGTTTTGAAACTAATAATAACTATTTACTAGAAATTGAAAATAGTTTTTGGAAAAAAATTATTTTAAAAAAATTGTTTTCTAAAAAAAATTAGTAAAATATTTTTTTTGAATAATATTTTTTGAAAGAAAGAGAGGAAAAAGGACGAGAGATAGAATATGTGTATTTGATTGAAAATATGTGGATCTATTAAATTTGGTTATTGTCAAAATGTTGTTAGTTTTGGTTATCCAAAACCCAAAATTTGATTATTTTTAAGGAGGTTGTTAAGTTTGATTATAGTATTGTGAGCTATATTTTGCACTAAGAGCATCTGCAATGGGAATAATCAAAACCAATAACCAAAATGTGTCACATCGGCATTTGATTATCTATTTAGTTCATAATCAAACTTAACAACTTCTACCTCCACATTGGTTATTTTTGCATCCCGTACAAAACAAACCCTCATAATACACAATACACATATGTCCAATCGCAAACGAGTTCCAATCATGCACCCGACCACACCAAATTATTCGTCTCGATGAGACGATTCCGATGTGGGGTGTTTTTGAATTATTGAGCTTTGAGTTTGGTTATTGAATTTTGATTATTGGTAAAAGTTGTTAAGTTTGATTATAGAATGAGTGAAATTTGGTTATTTGCTAAAAGACTTGTAACTTTGCTTATTACAATGTGGGGCAATTTTTGAGTATTGTTGTTAAGTTTGCTTATCCACAATCATTTGCTTATTATAATGCGGATGCTCTAACATTGTTAACTTTAAAAACATTTTACATTTGATTATAGTATTATGGATACTCTTAGTTTGTGCTTATTATACCTAGTAATCTGTAGATATGGTTAAAAAGAAGTTATGTAGCAAGAATGTTGGCAATTTGGAAGGGAAAAATTCAAAAAAATCGTTGAACTTACACCGCAATGTCTCATAGGCCTCCAAACTTAACGTATTTTCAATTTAACTTCCAAAGTTTACAAAAAAATTTACAATTAAGCCTTTTCCGTCATCTCCTGTCAAGTTACAAACGAAATTGTGAAATGTGTACTGTTCATTCAACATTTAATATTTATTTGGACCCATTACGAATTCTATAAAGATAATTCAAACTGCAAGTCATTCTTAAAATATTTTTTTATAGGTTTCTTTAAAAAATTAGTCAAATCCGATAACGGTAAGGCTCTCATATTTGATTCACACGGATTAATTCCGGAATATCCTATTCGGAGGTCAATCCCATGTTTGGTTCAATCAGGATTAGTGCTGAGCCAAATGTTATACTATTAAATAAATACATCAATGACTTTGTCCCCCATTACGTAAAAAAGTTAATTAAAACTCCTTTTGATGGAAAATATTATTTTGCTAATGTCAATTTTTCCTTTTGTTTGTGGGGTGAGGTATAAGGTTTTAATGTACTAGAGTTTTGACATAAATGAAAACAGTTTTCGTTATCATTTTCCAATATCATTTGTATTATTTTACCATACAAAAAAGGCTTCTAAAAGTGACCTATCTATATATCAACATAAAATTCAAATTCAAATAACATTATCCAAATATGAATGCACGATTTTAGGGTGATTACTATCCTTCTATCTGTATCAACATAAAATTCAAATTAGAATATTACCAACTATGCATGCACGATTTTAGGTTGAGTTCATACTATCTTTCTATCTAGTCTTCGGGTTGGTGCTGTGAAGTAAGGTGCATAGCACCGTACTGTGCACTTTTGAGCCGTCGTGTCGTGCATCCAACGGCTTGAATCTCATCTCGGCAACCAACGTTCGAGAACCGTTCATTACCAAGATGAGACCCGAGCTGTCGGATATACTATCCGATGGCTAGAAGATGCGTAGCACAGTGCTGCGCACACCACTGCACAACACCATCCCCCAATTCCCTTCTATCTATATCAACATAAAATCCAATTTAGATTCTCCAAATATGCATGCACGATTTTAGGGCAAGTTCACACTATATATACACAGAATATTTTTTTCAGACTGTGCAAAAATTACCCCTTGTTTCCACTAAAAATACAAAGAATACCATTTAATTTATTTAGTTAAAGGAAATGAGTTGTGTTGTGTTGAAAAGTGAGTATTTTTTTTTACTAAAAATACCGCAAAAAAAAAAAAAAAAACTGATTAGTCAATATATAGCGTGATTCGCCTCGTATAATCGATATACATTGTTGTTATGGTTCTTCTAACTGATCGAATCTATCTCTATCTATAAAAAGGATAAAGAGATTTGATCTGCCAAATTGGGGTTGGCACAAGGGAGGGTTTAGTTGTCTCATGAGTTATACAATAGAACTCTACCACTTCATCTTCAACAATCTTACTCTAGATTTTTCCAAATACTAAAAAAAGAGAACAATATATATAAATTGAAAAAATTTGAGATTCATTTGATCGAAGAGCTGATGTGTGCTCTTTAACTTTTTTAAGAAAATACTCACACTCTTACAAATATATTTAAAAAATGTCATCGGTTTTTTTTACAAATATATTAAGAAAATACTCGGCTTTTGGCGTTAGCATAAAAAAACAAAAATATATTACAAAAATGCCCGTGCCTACGACACTACCGGGGTGCATAGTGCCGTAGGCACGGGTAAGCACTAGTGTATATATATATTAGTCAGGTTCCAGTGAGGGATTCCGCATTTTATTAAAATGCGGGACTTCCCTTCCCGATTGAATTTTGATGATCCGAGTCGCTCAAAGTGATCAGAACGTGATTTTAAGGGTCCCCGTGAGAAATCAGCAAAAAAAATGACCGGTAAGGGCTTCATCCGAGCAGTTTTCATTAAACTGTTCAAAAAAAAAAAACTACTTGAATGAAGCCCTTTCCGATCATTTTTTTTGCTGATTTCTCGTGGGGACCCTTAAAATCACGTTCTGCACACATTGAACGGTTCGGATTTTCAAAATTTGATCGGGAAATAAAAGTCTCGAATTTTAACAAAATGAGAGATACCTCACTTGAAAATTCCTCTATATATATAACACATCAAACACCCCCTAATTAAGTTAACCATATCTAGCTTAGCTTGATTATGATGAGTGGCACGAGTAGTCATCCCATTTTCTCTCTCTTTCTCATTTTCTGCTTCATGATCAATTCTCTCGAAATCAATCATTGCCATTATGTCTCTGCAGCCTTGTCTTCTCCAATGATCAATCTTTCCATTCACAGAGAATTAGAAGTAGCTGATCAAGAGAAAGATCACCACTCACCGTCAGAGGGAATTATATTTCCCAAGTTCAGTACCTCATTCAAAGATCTCTACTCTAATGGCACAACTCATGATCAGACTGTAAGTTGTCCAAAAATGTTGATGGTTTGGAAATGATCATAAGGTTAATTGGAGAAAACTTTTGGAAATTGGTTTTTCAAGACAACAAAAATATACTACTGTTTTCACATGATATACTCTCGTTTTAACTTTTTTTTTTTAGGGGAAAATAGTTTTCCAGGATATAAAAGTATCTATTTGAGGTTTTCTCAGAAGTGGGTTTTTTTTTCCCCCTTCTAAAGATGCATACAAAACGAGCATCATAATACTATGTACATAAATCCGTTCCGTTAAGGTTATTATTCTTTAAGTACTTATTTTTCGATTTATGAGACAGACCATTCTCTCATGCTCATTCAAAAAATAAATACTTATTTTAATTGGAACATACCCTAATTATTGTGTTATTAAATATATTAAATATGACAGTGCATTATTGATTGTATGAATGCTATTAAATGTTTGTGATTTGTTTCTTGTTTGGAAGAACATGAGGGGAAAAAAATAATTAAGAGGGGGATACAATTAATCTGTAGTTATTATTATTATTATTATTATTATTATTATTATTATTATTATTATTATTATTATTTAATTTTTCACAAATTTTGCAGATAGAAGAGAGCAATGTTAGGAGACTAGAAAAAGGTTTAGCCAGGGCTCGAGCGGCCATACGGAAAGCGGTCCGGACGCGGAGTTATAAGTCGAACAGGGTGGAGAGTTTTATCCCCAGAGGTTCCATTTACAGAAATCCTTATGCCTTTCATCAGTTGAGAATTTCTCACTCTTTTCCTCTCTCTCTCTCTCTCTCCATTTCTTAATTCTTGTATGTGTGTGTTGTGAATCCATTGATATATGTTGCTACTGGCTGGTTCGGTTCGGTTCGGTTTTAGTTTTTAAGAGCACGAGTCCAAAATTGTTTTCTTCATCGGCGGGTTGAGCACACAATAGTGAGATAAAATCGTCCATCTAATAGACCCTGCAGAAAATAAACTTGACTTCTTGAATGGATGATTCGTGGCACGTGTAATTAAACGGAACTGGACAATAGAGAACTAGACGTGAGCCTATAAGATGCATTCATCTTATAAAAACCTTCACAGATTCTGATTCTAATCTAAAAAAAATCTGTTATCTCCGATCCATGATTTAGAATATCAAAAAGTGATAAGCTCCCAAACAATCCCTAAGTAAAAAAGCAGACGTTTAATCCAAGAGAGTGGACTTGTGAATGGAAAAGACTGGAAAGGAAAATAAATTTTCTCTTGGTTTTGGAAAATGAAAAAAAATCTGAAATAACAAACTCTATCCCTTTTTTTTTTCAGATGCCGTTAGCTTTCACAATTCAAAATTTCTTGGAAAAAAGGTAGTTCCAATTTCAACGGATGAAAGTTTTCTTGAACAGAATTATGCTTCGAATCTTGGATATTTTTTTTTTGAATCTTGGATATTGACTAGTTGGTAGCATATGTTGAAAAATTGTATTGCAAATTATTTAAAGAGTTTTTTTTTAAAATGTTTTTAACCCTTAAACTATCACTCATTTTTCTATTTCGTCTTTGAACTACCAAAACCACCTATTTCGTCCTTAAACTATACAAATCACACCCATTGAATCCGATTACCCCTTTAATGAGTCCAATGAGCCCTTTAATGAGTCCAAATCCCACCCACTGGACTCAAGGATGAAATAGAAGAAGGGGTGATATATATTTTTTTTTGGATAAGCCCAAAAAAAAAATTGGAGGTGATAGTTTGAGGGATAAAAACATAAAAAAAAAAAACTCTTATTTAAATCAAAACAACATTTTTTGAGCTTATGAAACCCTTTTTTTTTAACCGCTTCTGAAAACCGCAAACAAACAGATGAATTTCTCGATGTGTAAAACCGTAATGTGTCTTGTATTTTCAATTGAAGTGTTAAACGAACCTTATTAAAAATTACAAAATACCCTAAAATGCCATATATGGCCCCTTATTTTTGTAGGAGAAGGCCAAATATGGATTTCCTATTGACCCAAAAAAAAGGAGGAGAAAATGAAATTTCCCCGATAGGGTAAGGAATAAATAGTATAGTAAATAGAACCAAGAAGTAAAAGAGTTTTAGTCAATGAAATACTACTAAGAGGTGCAACCCCATTAATTGGACGGTCTTGATTGGATGATGGGTTTGAGGACTGAAGTCTAAAAGGTAGACATGGGAGGAATGAAGAAAAGGACTCAGGCGGCGTGTTATCCCTTTGAGAGGTAGTATCGTGATTTTTTGCGCACATTTGACTCGACGAACTCTAAAAAATGAAATTTTCGATCAATCAAAGTGGGATCGGAGCGGACTCCACTCGGCGAGGCAACACGGTGCTACCCCCCTCAAGGGTACAACACGGGTGTGATTCTCTAGTATGCTAATTGAGATCCATCAAACAAGATTCATACTGCATATTTTTAGCAATATACGTTGAGAGATATAAGTTGTTGAAAATGGACGCAAAACTGTAATAGACAATTAAATAGACACGGAGGGAGTAATTGATTGGGCTAGTACATACCAATGGAATGGGCCTAGCTAGTACTTTCTTTTTGTATGTTTTTGTTATCGTCTTAATTAAATCAATTTATAATTTTCTTCCGTCAAAACACGAACAAATGACAGATAAATGATGTTAAATTAAAATTAATGAAGACGTATACAAAGTGCGTGAACTCAAATAAACGAATGCAAAAATCCAATACACTTAATAATAAAATGAGGTTCAATTAATCTAAACTCTACAATTCTTGTAAGTACTTATGATCATGGTCACAACTCACAACTCTCAAGTTAAAAAATCTATTGAAACAGGGATGGGGAGTATTTTAATACTGAAAAAAAAATATTTATTAAAATTAAGAGCTCACAATGCAATCAAATTATTCTGTAATTCCTTTTCCCAATTGTATATATAGGATTGCTCATACATTATATTTTTTGATTTGATAAAAAAGGAGTCACATTGAGATGGAGAAGCGATTTAGAGTGTGGATGTACAGAGAAGGAGAGCCACCGCTTTTCCACAACGGGCCTATGAATGACATCTACTCCATCGAGGGCCAATTTATTGACGAGCTGAGCCTGGGCGCAAACAGCTCGTTTCTTGCATCCCGCCCCGACGAGGCCCTAGCCTTCTTCCTTCCGGTCAGCATCACCAATATCATTCGGTTCGTTTACCGGCCTTACACGACTTACTCTAGGGTTCGGCTCCAAAACATTGTGAGGGAGTATATTGGAATTGTGTCCAGCAAGTATCCCCACTGGAACAGAAGCAATGGAGCTGACCATTTCCTTATTTCCTGCCATGACTGGGTATGCATTGCTATTTGTAATCTTTTTTTGGTTTTTGATCAGCAAATTTTTTATAAATCTTTGAAAAATATTACAAAGATTTAACAGATTACGGGTACACCATCAAATGCCATCCGAGAACCAAATCCAAAGGAATTGAAGGTAAGGAGCCAATCAAAACACCACAATGAAAAACAAAGCCGAAACAATGCTATGTATTTACAATCTTTACATATACCTTAGGAACATGCTCTAGAATTTTTTTTATTTATTAGACTAGTATTATGGCGATTATACTATACTCCCTGCATCACACAATTTAAAATTTTTCACTTTCAATTATTATGTATCATTTTTTAGCTAAAAAAAGAGCAATTCACTTGTAGTTTTTCAACTTTTTTCACACCAATTTAAAGATCTTAATTAGTTGTTTAAATTGGTGCAAAAAAAATTATGCATGGAAATTGTTAATTTTTATTTTTTAAATAAAAATAAAAATAAACAATCATCATATGTATATGAAATTAATTCATGTAAGGTGGTATCTATTCTGGCCCCTGACATGTTGCCAACCCTATGCTGTATGCGATCAATCCATATAAGGTGGTATTTTATCCGTTTGAAAAAGATTGTTCGGTCCGTAAAACAAAAACTTAAAAATTATGCATTGTTGTTCAAAACAACTCAACCTTTTGCCACTAGTTACTAGATATCAATGAATTTTTCTAATTATCAGAAAATGTAAGAAGTTTTTTCTTGACAAAAAATGAATATTTTTTTAAAGTTCTTTTAGGATAATGATATTTTTGCCATGTATTTGTTTTTCTCATATAACTTCAAAATTTCAGGCCCCGGATGTCACAACTGCTAACCCTAATCTTTACACAAACTTCATCCGAGTCCTTTGCAACGCCAACGCCTCAGAAGGATTCCTACCAGTTCGCGACGTTTCATTGCCAGAAATCAAAATCCCATATGGAAAACTAGGCCCACCCCATCTCGGCCAACCCCTGGATCACCGTTCGATCCTCGCTTTCTTCGCCGGAGGTGAGCACGGTTACGTAAGAAAACAACTATTCAAATATTGGGTAGGACAAAAAGATTGTGACATTCAAGTCCACATGTACCTTCCCAAAACCCTAAACTACTTTGAACTAATGGGTCAAACCAAGTTTTGCCTGTGCCCTAGTGGGTATGAAGTGGCTAGCCCTAGGGTTGTTGAGTCTATATACGCAGGGTGTGTTCCGGTGATCGTTTCGGATTCATATGTGCTTCCATTTAGCGATGTTCTTGATTGGAGCAAGTTTTCGGTTCATGTTCCGGTGTCAAAAATACCAGAAATAAAGAATATATTGCAGGGAATTTCGATGGAAAAGTACTTGGTGATGCAAAAGAGAGTTATGGAGGTGCAACGACATTTTATCGTGAATCGACCGGCTAAACCTTTTGATCTAATGCATATGGTTCTTCATTCCATCTGGCTTAGGAGGCTTAATGTAAGATTGCCATTGTAATATTTGGTTGATCGAATTTGTGTACATTTTGGTTAATATGATGTTTACATATGAGGCTTGAATTTTTTTTAGAAATTGTTCATATCTCTCTTCTTGTACTTTAGCGGCAAAGTAGTAATTACGCTATCATATTAATCAATCTTTTCCACGATTTCCTTTTAAATAGATACAGCTAACTCATTCAACCGTCACGCTTTTATCAATTGTCTCATTCTTTTACAATCCCTTCTCATGTTTAATTAATCCATTTGCTCATGCAACTAATGTGCTCATTAATTACTAGTTTGAAGACTTTTAAACCTGTGAGCAAGATTCTTCCAATATAAAAACCCTTAAGTAGCTAGTTGAGTCATGTTTCCTTCTTAATTAAAAAATCTAAAAAAAAAAAAAAGCAAAATAAACTGTCCAATGCATATGAATATACAAGCCATTTCCTATGGAAAAATGATGGGCCCTTTGAGTTTATATATTCCTAAGAGGCTTGACTTTTTATTAACTGATGGGCTTATTTTTTCATATATGTCATAACACCTCGTAAAAGTTAAGGGTCTCTAATTTCAAAAAAAAAAAATCGAGAGCCTGAGGCGCAAGCCTTTCTTGCCTTCTCTCAGATACGGGTCTGTACCCATATGGTGGTAAAATAGAACACACAATACTGGCCGGGCCATGTGGTGTGTTGTGATTGGTGAGGAGCATTAATGAATAACCTCTCTCAGGATGAAAGGTAATTATTTAAACAAGATTAACAGTGAAAGGATATTAAAAGGGTGGCTATGTAGATGAAAGCAAAATTTGATATCAAGATTTATTCGGTGAAGGATTTTAGGAGCTTTCTAGGTGGAATCCGTAAATTGAAGCTCGAAGTTTGATTTTGAGGTGTTGTTGCATCCAATTTTCGGTTGGATGCTCTTTCTTTGTTTTATTTCTTAATTTGTTGTGTGGGTGAGTAAGTGCTGACTCACTCTTGTTTTTTCCCTCGATGTCCCCTGTCGAGTTAATAAAATCGTTTCGTTTGCCCTGAAAAATAATAATTTAAAAGGGGTGATTAATAGGGATTACACCAAAATCACTGCTTTTTTGGAATTGTGATTATGTGCTTGGATTCCAAAACAAAAAAACCCAACATATATATATCTCAATTAATTAGAACTAATTTTAAAGGCCGGTCAAGAAGTCAAACAACATAATCATATGCTTTTCCATGAATTAACATAGAAATCATTTCATATATATATTGTCTCATTTATTATTAACTATATATAAACTTTTATTTACTTGCCTTCTAAACCTTGATATATACTTCTTTTGCCATCGATATACTTATTATACTTTCATCATCATTCCTAAGTTTCAAAGCCATGGCCAACTTCAATTGCACCCCAACAATATTGTTCCTACTATACCCTTCTCTTTTTCTAATACTCATATTTTCTTCCCTAATTAACAATCACTACCACTCGCCGAGCAAAAAAACAATCACTACCACTCTTTCCCCTCTTCTTCTCCAAAACAGATCGTTAAACAAAACCCAATTGCAAATAGAAGCAATGTAAGTATATTTTCGGGATTTTTATTAATTTTTTTTTATAGTTTGTATGATGTTTTGAACTAGTGCGTTCCGATTATGGACAACTTTTTTTTTTGGTTTAACAGATTCAGAAGAAGGATTGTTGTGAGAGGGTAGAAGAAGGTTTGGCCAGGGCGCGGGCGGCCATCCTTAAAGCGATCCGGACTCGGAGTTATTCTTCGTACAAGAATGAGGATTTCATTCCTCGAGGATCCATTTACAAAAACCCTTATGCTTTTCATCAGTTAAGATCTATCGAAACTCGATAACTAAAGCGCGCATTTGAATGTGTATGTTATGCAAGCCCGATGAACGGGTCAGGCTACTAAAGCATGTGCTTTTTTAGGCCCCCCACATTCACAAGGCCCTCCAGTTCTCTAAAAGTGACTATAATAATGTTACTAGGACTTTTCTAGACTTGTAGTTACAGTAACCAGATTTTTTTTTTTGTGATCGACAATTTTCTTTTAATAAAACTTGGTAAATGATATATTGAGCGTTCAATAAAACACCAAAAGGGCAAAAGCCCATACACCCAAGAGACAAAGCCTATAAAACACGTAATTGACCAAACCCAATCACCTAATGGGTCAAGGCCCAAATCTAGAAACCCATGAACGAAACCCTAACATAGCACCATCGCAACCCCATGCAGCTGCCACCCCTGATCGCGGACGCGCACCTATAGCGTCCCTAACCGGACCACGCGGCCGTGACCCCTGAATGCTGCCGCCGCAAATCGCAGTTGCAAGAAATTTTCGTTAAAAGATTTCACTACCAACTTTTTACGGAGTAAATGTAAAATCGGCTTCGATTGTTATTACGATGTTACGAATTTTTACGCAACGTACGTTATGTATTTTTCTACAAATGCACCAATTTAATTGCTAACTATCCTCTCCTTCATGATCAGGAGCTACATAGAGATGGAAAAAAGATTAAAGGTGTGGACGTACAAAGAAGGAGAGCCTCCGTTGTTTCACATCGGACCGATGCAGGACATCTACTCCATCGAAGGGCAATTCATCGACGAAATAGAGAGAGCGAAGAGCCCATTTCGGGCACGAAGTCCCGATGAAGCTCTAGTATTTTTTCTCCCAGTCAGCGTAGCTAGAATCGTGAAATATCTGTACAAACCGCGATCGGATTTCGCTCGGGATCGTTTGCAGAATGTTGTGATCGATTATGTGGCTGGAGTGTCGAAGAAGTATGAGTACTGGAATAGAAGCAGAGGGGCTGATCATTTCTTTGTTTCTTGCCATGATTGGGTATGCATATTCTTCTTTTTTCTTTGCTTTATTTTTTTTTTAATCGGTGAAAACCAGTATTATTATAATAATTTTAAAAGAGTGTTTTCTCGTCCTGACACCTAAGTCTAAGTGCACTCCTGCGGGCTGCCGTTAGGCCAAATGCCACTTGGCATGCATATTTAAATAATTTAGAATTTAAAATATGGTCTCAAAAGCACCTCAAACCAAATTTCTTTTAGAATCAGATTTTAGGCTATTTTTAATCTCCTAGGAATTTTAAGAATCCCAAAATTTCCACATACACGCAAAATGTTGAATTGGTCCTAGTGGACTAAACATTTACTCTATACATTGGTCAAAAAAGTTTTCTAATCAATCCACATTGGAGATAATTAAATTCAAGGTCATAATGTATAATTTAATGGTTTGGAAACTAATCCCCCCTTCTTTTTTTTTTTTCAAATGCCTAATATTTTTTAATTTCGCCCTAACTGGTATGGTTCTTTAAAAAATAACAAATTTTTTTTGTTTTCCTATGTATTATGCCAGGGACCAGATATATCAACTTCCAACCCCAAGCTATTCAAAAATTTCATAAGAGTCCTTTGCAATGCCAACGCTTCCGAAGGTTTCAAACCATCAAGAGACGTCTCCTTGCCGGAAATCAAGATGCCATACCAAGAACTCGGACCGCCCCACCTCGGCCAACCACCCAACAACCGTTCAATCCTCGCCTTTTTTGCAGGTGGTGAACACGGCCATGTACGGAAAACCCTACTCAAAATTTGGAAAAACAGAGACAATGACATTCAAGTTCACGAGTACCTCCCCAAAACCCTAGATTACTTTGCACTAATGGGTAAAGCCAAGTTTTGCTTGTGTCCAAGTGGATATGAAGTGGCAAGCCCTAGAGTGGTTGAATCTATATATGCAGAGTGTGTTCCGGTGATCATATCTGACGGTTATGTGCTCCCGTTTAGCGATGTTCTTGATTGGAGAGAGTTTTCGATTCATGTTCCCGTGTCGAAGATACCTGAAATCAAGACGATTTTGCTAGGTATTTCCATGGATAAGTATTTAAAAATGCAAGAGAGAGTCAGACAAGTCCAACGACATTTTTTGGTAAATCAACCAGCACAATCGTTCGATTTGTTGCATATGGTGCTTCATTCAGTGTGGCTCCGGAGGCTTAACATAAGATTACATACCATTGTATCCGAGTAGGAGATACAATTGATTGGATTATAGCGGATTTCGTGAGTCATTCGCAGCTTGTGAATGAGTTTGCGTAAACAATTTATAGAAATTAATTTGTGTTAACATGAACCTAAAATTAATTAAAAAGGGTGCCATTGTACGTAAATAAACGTGACACTCCTTCGAAGTGTATATGGTGAAAGGTTAGTCCAAGTTCAAGAGATTTTTGAACCTATGCAATATTAAATTGAGTCAAGTTTTTTCATGTTCAAATGTTTATAGAAATTAAAAAAAAAAAAAAGTTTCTTTGTACATTCCATTGATGAGTGTACTTCTAGCTTCTTAATTACTCATTTCATCTCTTTTTTAGAATTCAGTATTTCATTTTGGACTGTCTCTTAATAAATATCCATTTTGTAAAGTTAATGGGTAAAAGTTAGTGCATTTTCTATTTTGCCCCTAAAAGTGAATTACATTTTGAAAAGTTAGTGAATAAAAGTGTAATGATAATGTTTCCATAGAGGGTAAATAAGGAAAGTGGAGGTAAAAGTTGATGTGAAAAGTATGATGATGATGTCTTTATAATAAGTTGAAGTTACGAAGCAGGAAACTTAAAAAGGAACAGAGGGAAAATAAGTTCCAACCATAAATATAAATGGAATTTTTTTTTCTTGAGTTGCAATGGGAAGTCGATTAACCTCACCCATTATAATTTTTACGGTAAAAATCTGTCTGGAATAACGTGAAGGATAGATTGAAATTCAAATTATCCATAACCTCTTTGATTAGGAAGAAACAGAGAGATTAAAGGTCTATTTTGGCCTAATAAGCAAAATGCCTTTTTTTTTTTTGGTTCCAATTCATTTTTTTTTATTTGTTATTTTTTTGTCAATTTTTTATAGATTATTACTTCAATACGACGAGATGAATCTAAAAAGTACTCCCTCGGTCCTAATTTGTTCCGCCCTTATTCCTTTTTGAGATGTCCCAAAATGATTTGCTTGTTTTAAAACTTTCCATTTTTAGATGTCCAGATTACTATTTTACCCCTCATTTTAGGAGAAATTTTCTCCCTCCCAAATCCAAAATTTAAACATGGTTAAAGGAAAATGGAACAAATGGCAGCCGGCAAAATTGAATTTGACCCCATTCTCTTCATGACATGACAGGAGAGTGCCTTTGAATTTGGTGGATTCAATATTTTTTTTTACAAAATTTTAGTAGTAATATTTTCTCAAAAGGGTAAAATGGTAAAATTGATCACAAGTCAATTACAATATTTCCTTAAATTTTTTGAAAGTCAAAGTAGGCGGACCAAATTGGGATGGAGGGTGTAAAAAATTACGATAAAAATCCAATTTTTTAAAATAAAAACAAAAATAAGTCAATACTACACCTAGTCAGTCAAAGTCTCAAATTCAATCTCCTAAGCCAAACAGAGTGCAAAACCATATGAAACGCATCAAATCTCTGAGCCGGTTGGTTCAACACAAAATGCCTCCTCACAGCCCTTAAACCCTCCTTCAACCTCAAGTACTTCTCCTCTCCCACACCCATCAGAATCTCCTTCAATCTCCCAATATCCGAAACCTCGACCGTAACCGAAAACTCCTCCCACCTCAACACATCACTAAACGGCAGCACGTAGTTTTCGGACAGTATCACCGGGATGCATTCAGCGTAAATGGCCTCAACTGTTCTAGGGGTAGCCACTTCATACCCACTGGGACACAAACAAAACTTGGACTCGAGCATAAGCGTGTAGTAGTCCAGGTTTTCGGGTACGTATTCGTAGACGAGTATATCGGTGTCGAGGTCCTTCCAGTGGCGGAGGACAGAGGCGCGGATGGGGCCACGGGCGTCACCGGCGAAGAAGGCGAGGTGGGGCCGGGGAGCAGCGGGATGCGGCGGCGGGGAGAGGAGTTTGGGGTCGATGTCGCCGCTGTAGAGGTGGATTTCGGGGAGGGTGACGTCTTTCTGTGGGTTGAAGCCTTCGGAGGAGTTGGCATTGCATAGGACTCGGATGGATGTGTTGTAGAGTTGGGCATGGCCTCTCGAGGCGTGTGGGCCCTGTAATTGTTGGCATTACCACAGAGTTGGTGAGATGAGATTCATATACTAGCAATGCATGTTTTATTTATTGCGATACGCAAAACTATAATGTAAATATAGACAGACATTGGACTAGTTTATTAAGGTAGAGGTGAAGTAGTCTTGGGTTCAACTCCTATAGATATGATGTATTTCGCTTAGTCGTAACACAAACACCTACTAGCTTGCTAGTGTTATTTCTGGCAAAAAATAAATATTCTTATATAAAAAACTGTCTCAAATTTTGTAGTCAAATTTTTTTTTTATTATTTACTTAAAGTTTAAAGCTGATACATATGTATATCTTTTTGTTGATAAACCTTGTAACGTCAAAGGAAAAGTAAATAAAATGTATAATCAGTCAATAAGGAAGGTTAGAGAAATAGTAGGAGAGTGATATGGGAGAGTAGGCTATGGTGGGGAGCATGACCCACACAATCACCAATGCCCAAGATCAAAAAAATCACCAATGCCACACATTCTAAACAATATGCGGTCTGGATCCAGACAAGCCATTGTAATTCTCGAGAAGTTTTGGGTGCAAATTGGGTACACGTGGCGGTATTCAGCGCGTATGTGAGCCATCTAAAACACGTTTGGATGATTCGAATAAGCGCTCGGGTACCACGTGGACTATACTCTATTTGCACCCAAAAAGTTTCGCGTAATTCTCTACTAGAATACTGAAAATTCAGAGAGAGGAGAGATAATGAAGACTTACCCAATCATGACAAGAGAGCATGAAGTGGTCAGCCCCATGCGTCCGATTCCAGAAAGGGTATTTGGTGGATACCACTCTCACGTAATCACCCACGAACTGTTGGAGCGGTCGGACGTCGTAAGACAGAGGCTTGTAGAGGTACTTGACCATCAAGGTGACGCTGAAGGGCATGAAGTAAACGTGCGCACGGTGCGCATCCCTTGTCCTGAACCTCCCAGCTTGCTCCATCTCGTGTATGAATCTCCCTTCCGATGTGTATATGTCCTTGCAGGGCCCGTCGTGGACTATCGGTGGGTCCCCTTCTTCGTACACGTATACCTTGAATCTCTTCTCCATCTCCATATAACTCCTGTCATTTTTTTGTGTTTCAAAGGTAAATTAGGCAATGACAAAAAAAGAAAAAAAAAGAGGGGGGACTACCGGATCCATTTCTCTTCAAGAATCCTAGTTGACAGAGGATAAAAAAAAAAGAGACTCGAAACAATCAAGTCAACCAAACATAGCTAAACTAGTGCACAAATTACTCTTTTGGACTTGATCAATGGTTCAAACATCATTAAGATCTATATATACAAATGTGATTCCCTCGCTAAGTTTGAGAAATTGGTTCAAACATCAATAAGATCTATATATACAAATGTGATTCCCTCGCTAAGTTTGAGAAATTCGATCGACTTAATTTTTTATAAGATTTTCTATATATATGT
>BPLS01000167.1:94639-114427 GCA_019656275.1 Rhododendron kiyosumense
CGAACTCTATGAAGCTTTCGGACTCAAAATCATGCTCGTTAAGTCAGCACAGCATCCCATTGTATCCCAATTTGGTAAACTTGAATGGCAAGACAATTATACCGCTAAAATGTGCCTAGATCTTCTTATACGACATAGACGTGTTTGAATATTTGACAACTTCAGTAGTGTTGGTTCCTACAAAAAATTATATCAAGACATATATTTATTATGTGGACCTAGATTCAAATGATAGTTTAGTTTTGACTTTGTTTTAGCAGAAAATCTGTCCACACAGACATTATATGCACAGATTGTGCACAGATTTTTTTGTGGGGCTCACCACGGGTCCCACACAAATGATCCAAGCTGTTCATTGAATGTAAAATACTTTTTCAAGGGTCCCCGTGAAAATCCATCTTAATACGATACTTATAGATACTCGATCCAATTATTTAACTTTTCATTTTCTTGAAATCTTAATGAAAAATTAGATGATTTGGGTTGAGAACTTATATGTATCGGATTGAGCTGATTTTTCATAGGGACCCTTGAAAAATTGTTTTACATTTAATGAACGGCTCGGATCATTTGTGTGGGACCCATAAAAAAATCTGTGCACAATCTGTGCAGTTTTGTCTGTGTGGATAGACTAGTTCTTGTTTTAGTAGTGTTGGTGATGCAGTGTGTCCCGGGAAAACTTGGTTATTTTTTTTTATCTTCTTATCTTTTTTTAGTTTTTTTATACGAGGGACCTAAAATTTACATTAATGTAGGCCAATTTGTCCTGCCTGACTCAGCTTCTTTTTTAAATGTTTTTCTTTGTGTCTTACAATAAATTCATATTTTAATTCGATACATTATTCAGTAGATTTTTGTGTTCAAGATAATATTTTTCTTCTTTGCAGATATGATTCAACCAGAGAGCCAGTATTTGATGAGAAAATTAACTTGATCGACGGAAGTCCATTTATGTATCCAGTTTGTACGTAGGACTTCAACCGATTTTGTGTCATTTAGGCATGCCTTTTTATTTACCTAATCAAAGTGGAATAACAAGATTTTGTTTTTAAGTAGAACAATGTTATGGAAACAGATGGCCCGCTAACAAATATATACACAAATATGTCTGGAACGTCTCGTATTGTGCCCCATGTTTACCCAATGCAACTCATGTGCAACAGACGGTTATGATCATAATTATATTCGAATCTGTGTACAATATCTGTATTCATAACATTTTTGTTTATTGTAATTACTAGTTTCTTGTTGTGCATATCCCGTGTGTTTTGATAGTAATGATTCACAAAACTACTCATCGGAGGGAATTGAGTGAGTCGCATGTGTCCCATTGCGTCAACTAGACGATTCCTAATTTCCAATTCCACACCCCACAAAATACTTCAAAAGTCACTGTTATAATTGGGCATGAGAATTGCCCCTCTGTTCGTGACTTTGAAGGAATCAAAGTAGCCTAAAGGAAGACCAAAAGAAAACCCAAGTCTACACACCAAAATGCACGCATACAAGATCATCTTTCCGTCCCAATTTTTTAGAGCCCAAAAAAAAAAAAAATATATATATATATATATTGGCAGTAATTTTTTTAATTTTGTTTTGACCGTTTAAAAGTTCTCATTGCGATCATGTACAGACACTATATTCCACAAAGCTAGGTGAGACCTAATTTTATTATGGGAGCTTTTTGTTAGTACTTATTTAATTTTTATCACCTATATTAGTTTTGCATCAAATATATTTTGTAAGTTCATGATTCGTCCTGACCAAAGAAACAAAAAAAAAAATTGACAAAAATACGAACAGAACTTAAAAACTTGCAGAAAAGGAAAAAGAACAAACAAAATTATTTAGTTTTTTTTTTTGTACCTTTTTAAACTTTCGCTCAGAATTTACTACTACTTTTTAAAGTTCTCTCCCGCAAAAACAAACCAAAAACCCTAAAATTTGATGTAAAACTACAAAAGCATTAATAAATGAATAAGGACGAAATAATAGTACTGTAATTCAATAACTACTTTATGCCATATTCTTAACCTACTGCTCTTTTCTGGAAATTTTAAATTTCGGTTAAGGAAACCTTACTGATAAAATGCGCCAGGGTTGCGGTAGATGCGGCCAGTGAAGGCGCCGTCGTGGACGTCTAACGACAGGTTTCGACTAGAAGCTGCCATCCGAATGGAAGCTCTTGCTCGCGCTAGCCCTAGCTCTAGCCCTAGCTCTAGCCCTCTGTATTCTTCTCTCTGCACAATTCAAATTAGTACAGTAATTGATTACCAAATAGCATATTGTAGTGGCCTTAGGGGCTGTGTATGGCGGGCAAGAAATCGGATACAAAGAACTACGTAGCGGGAACTGAGAGATACGGGTGTGAATTTCGTGGAGCACCAGTATAGCAGGTGCAGCGGTACCGGAGGTCTGTAAAACCGCTACGTAGCAGTCCATACACTACGTTTCGGCCGGTTTTTAAATCTGTATTCTGTACTTGGCTTCTACAAATTCAACTAGTTCTCCGCATCAGAGAGAGACAGAGAGTGTAGACGTAAAAATTATACAAAGGAGCTTCGATCGATCGAGAGAGATGATCTGTGAATGAGTTCTTACAATTACGTTTAAGTTTCTGAAACGAGGGTTGAAGGAGGAACTAGTAGTAGTAGCAGCAGCAGAGGATGATCGATCAGAGAGAAGTACAGCTTGAGCTCGTGATTCATTAACCTTGGTTCGTAACTCCACAATCGCCACTCTGGATTCCGAATTACTGGAACAATCTCCGAAGCACGTGATCAACGAACTGGACTTGTTGCCTGGGACGATCGAAATTAGGAAGATTGAGATTAGGAAGATTGAGATCACAAACACAGAATCAATCAGAGTAGAAGCAGAGACAGATCCATAGCTCGTCTTCATCTTCTCTGTCTCTCTCTCTCTCTGGACTGTTGTATGGAATGTTGGATTGGCACGAATTTGGAACTCTTCTCTGTCTCTGTATCTGTATGTGGGAATTTATGGCGGAGAAAAGGCCGTGGGCGTGCGCACCATGAAATGATGTTTGTGCAAATTAATTTAGGAAAATGAATTTTGGCACTCAAATGTGGACTCGGGGGGCTGCTGTCCCTTGAAGTCTGCTGTCCCGGCCCAAAGGGCCCCGCTCCGGTCTTGATCCGACGATCAGAAACGTTCACTTTGTAGAGCTCGTCGAATTTAACAAGTATGCAAAAAATCAGTTTGATCGGATATTTTTAAGTACCTGATCGGAACACATATAACTTGCCAATAATGAGTTCTATTGGATTTGATCCAGTGTTTCGGATCCATTCTTTTCAAAACAAAAAGATTCCGATCAGATATTTAAAGATATTCAATTAAACTGATTTTTTGCATATTTGTTCAACTCGACGAGCTCTACGTAGTGAACGTTTCTGATCATCGGGCCAAGACCAGAACGGAACACCTTGGGCTGGGACAGCACGCTGTTGTCCCTTGAAGGGACAGCAGCCCCCTGAGTCCATGACATTTTATGATTGGAAGACTCACTTAATTTTATTAAATAACATTTTTAAAATCATGAAAATGGTATGAATCATTATTGAAAGATGTGAATAGTTAAAATGGACGCAAGTAAAGTGGAATGCAGTTAATATCTTCCTCATATTCACATGCATATGAGTATGGTTCGATTTCCATAAACACTCATTTCTCTCTCCAAGTTCCCTAGCTAGGGTAGAGTAAAATTAAATTTAACGAATGACAAAAATAAAAACAAAAAAAGAATAGTTAAAATCTGACATTTATATGGGACAGATCAGAGACTACTATGCAATAACTTTTACAAATCCCAAGTACGTAGTCGTCGCTTATACATACAGAGTTGTACTCCCTGTGTCCTGTATACATTTTTTTAAAAATATATACTCTGCACCAATTTAAATAACTAATTGAGATCTCAAGATTTGTAAAAGAAAGATAGTATTTTTTTTGCCAAAAGTATTTTACTATTAGTTATTCAAACAAGGCACGACTTTCAAGATACTTTTGAATTCCGAAAAATTGTTAATTAAGTTAAATTTATTAATCTGCCAATATCCCATTACCAGATATGCGAGGAAAATCTAATTATATATAGACAATTTCGAGTGTCTATCTCGTTTCTTCTGATAATTGTTTTAAATACCTCTAGTGGCTTTTTTTTTTTTCTAGGTTATTTATGTCTTTAATTTTGCACTTCGATCGATATGGTGATAAATTTAAATAATGCAAGTCAACTTTTTTTTATAAGAATGCAAGTCAATTTCTTATAGCCCCTGACCGTAATCTCATGTGATTTTTCCAGGTTTTACGCATCAGAGGTAGTGGTAGCTCTAGCCCTCTAGGGTATGTCCACATGACGGGAATTGCATGTTTATCGTGATCTCAAGCCCGAAATATATAGTCCTAGTCCGATCGGACGGTTACATCATGCTCTCACCGACTTTGACCTATTGTTAAAATGCGATTCAGCATGCCCTATAGATCGTGTGAGTCAAGCTTGAAAGCAGAAATCCGAGGTATCTATAGGCCAGGAATTAACCAAAATTCTGGCCGGAGAAATTAAGGAATGGCAGGATTAATCATGATAGAGACAGATGCACTTGTGGCTGTGAAACTTATCAACGCGCAAGGCACTACAACAAAAAACACCATCGGTGACATGCAAAAATGTCACCAAACGTCCAAATTTTGTCACCTATTATTTTTGGTGACACAAGAAGAGGTGTCATTGTATCCATGACACTGAAAGTCAATGTTGACAAAATTGTGCATTTGTCACGGAATGTTGTCAACAGTGACAAAAATTTGGTGTCACTGAAAACAAACTTTTCGTGACACATTTGTCACCGAAAAGTAACAGTAACACCATATGGTGTCACGAAAGAGAAATTTTCTATGACAAAAGTGATTATGTCATAAACAGTAACAATGACAGCAAAATATTGTCACGAAAGAGAGTTTATTGTCACCAAAATTTGTCTTCAGTGACAAATATTTTGTCACCAAATCTCTTCATTATTTACCCTGGTCACTCAAAGGTTTTTGGTGACAAGCAGTAAAATTATTTGTCACCGTTGAGTATATTTAGTGTCAACACCAATTTTTTGTCACCAAAGGGTGTCAAAGGGTGTCACCATTGATGTTTTTTGTTGTAGTGAGGGAAACGCCAACAAGACCCTCAGAGGGAACTGATTAATGATGCGCATGTCATTTTAATCCGAACAAACTCTACACTCAACAACATAGATACTCCGGGAGGCTAACCAATGTGCTGACCATTTACCAAGGATTGGAGCGGGAGCAGAATGAGGATTTGGTGGTTTTAGCGGACAAACCATCTTTAATTAGGGAATTTTGGAGCAGGGAGCGTGTTAATATAAGGCAGATTCTTGATTATGGCTTTCGTTGGTTTCGTTATGTTGGATTGGGTCTGTAACTTATTGATCATGTCTGCACACTTGCTGCAAATTAATCATTGTTCGTTTAGTTTCATAATATTTCAAAGTACCAAAAAAAAATATCAACCACACAACCGTCCGATTTGTTGCATATGGTGCTTTATTCAGTGTGGCTCAGGAGGCTTAATTTATGATTACATACCATTGTATCCGAGTTGGAGATACAATTGATTGGATTATAGCAGATTTCGTAAGTCATTTGCAGCTTGTGAGTGAGTCTGCACCTAATTTGATTTTTCGTTTAAGATGATACTCTCTCTCTCTCTCCTTGATAGCAATTTAGGTTTTTCCCTTTGGAGGGGGGCGGCGCATCCCCCTTCCGCACCCCCCCCCTCCCCCTCCTCTCTCTCTCTGTTCTACCGTTGCCTTCTCCTCAGCCATTTCTCCTTTTCCGGTTTCGATCCCCTCTATTTTTGTCATTTCTTCCGCCGAATATTTCTCTTGGGTGGATCCGGTTCTTGGGCTTAACGGCATGGTGGAGTGTCAATGGCAGGTGGTGACGTTTTTGGGCGTGCTCCCCCACCAGTTGCTCTCGTGGGTGCAACCAGTTTCATGTCTAACGGCGTAGGTTGGCTTCACGATTGCTGATGGGGCGGTTTTTCTCTCCGACCACTTGCAAGATCTGGTGATATCCTGTGGCTACGTGCGGTGGTGTCTGGAGTTTTGGCTGCTGTGTCGTTAGCCTTTGGGGCGACGGTGGCTTTCTCAGGGTGGTGGGTTCAAGCATCTAGGATTAGGTTTTAGAATTGTTAGGGTTTGGTTTTCTGTCGTCAGCTGCTTTCTGACGATCTGCTCCCCATTTGCAAGTGTTGGGGCCTGCGCTAAGGAGGGCCCGGGTGGTGCTCTGGTGACGGTGGTTGCTGTTCAACAGTGTTCGGGCTGTCAATGGTCTGAAGTCGACTATTGGTGTGCGGGCTTTATCCCCAACAAGAGTGGGTTTTGTCCAAATGGGTATTCCCTTGATTGGCTTCTTGGTTTGGGTCCCGTGTGGCCATAGAATTATCCTTAACTTTGTAACTTAGTTAGACTTTGGGTTAGAGTTTTGAGGCGATCATCCTGTTCCTGTTAATATTTGTATCAATTTCAAAGATCAATAAAAAAAACTGCCAATAAAAAAAAAACATGCACCCGAAATTAAAAAGGGTACCATTGTACCTAAATAAACGTGACACTCCTTCGAAGTTTATATATATAGTGAAAGGTTAGTCCAAGTTCAAGAGATTTTTGAACCAACGCAATATTAAATTGAGTCAACTGTGCATTTGGCTTTGGGAACAGCTGTTGTTTTCAGGGGTTTTGAGTTTGGCATCTTGATAACGTACTTTTTATTTTTCTTATCTTATAATAATAAAAATGAGAGGTGAGGAGATAGGTGGAGTTATCGTGAGTTCTAGCTAGCTTTCAGTAGCTACTTCAATGCATGACTCTTCCTGTTGTGTTACTACAAGTTTTTTTTATGTATAATTAATGGCAATGAAAACATTTTTTTGCTGATTAATTTTTTTATTTATTTATAAAGTTCTTTGTACATTCGTTTCAGTGTACTTCTAGCTTCTTAATACTCCTAAGTTCCAACCATAAGATAAATGGAAATTTGTTCTTGAGTTACTACGGGAAGACCCAAATAATGGTCTTCAGTTATAATGGAGAAAAATGCAGAGGAAAAAAAACTACACAAGACAAGGGGGAAAAAGTCGATTAATTAACCTCACCCATTTTAATTTTTATGGTAAAAATCTGACCAGGAATGAAGTGAAGGATAGATTGAAATTCAAATTTTCCATAACCTCCTTCGGGAAGAAACATAGAGATTAAGGCTTTATTTGGAACACATGGAAAGGAAAGAAAAATAACAGAGAAGGAAAATGTGAGGGAAAATTTACTACTCATTACACTTGAAATTCTTATTTTCTTCTCTCTTTCTCTTCCAAACAAATGATGGAAGGGAAATTTTTTTAATTTTCCCTTCTTTTCCTTTCCTTTGGGTTAAAAACGGAGCCTAAGGCTTTGTTCGGTTCTCATCTTTGAAAAATATTTTTGATGTAATGAGTAGAGAGTGATAAATAGAGAAAGGTTTCTTTGTGTTGTTTTGTAGGATAGTTTCTAGCTATTGACATGTCCAACATTGTGTTGGAGAAATATGCTTACTCTTTCTCATAAAACAATAATATGAGTGCAATAAAATTGGAACTCAAAACCTGAAAATTGATGGAAACAAATTAGTGATCAAGGCGAGTGTTTGTGTGTGACACTCTGTACTTAAGACAGATTTCGCCCCCGCTATGGTGCTCACGGTTTGCATTGGACAACTGTCTCCCAGCAATACTTGATCGGAATCCCCCCAAAGCAGCACTTCAATTGGAGGTCTTGACAAGCCATCTTGTGTATGTAACTCTCTCATATAAATGGACTTAAATGAAGGAAAAATTAATCTCTTAAAATGAATGAAGGAAAAAGAAATCTTCAGAAAATGAATGAGGGCATTGATATTTATAGGTCAACAGGTAACTTTACAAAAAGTCACCAAAGAAAGAGGCGCATCTGTTCATAAAGGACGCGTCCGTCCACAACGAACAAGTGCCAATGAAAAGATGCAACTCCAAAATAAATCAATTTTCATTCACACTTAAAATAAAATATTATATCCTATAATATTTTCCAACAATCCCCCACATAAATGAAATTGACTCGATAACCAATGCAAAATAATGCAAACGACAGATAGAGTACAAGTGGAAATTTTCTGCATAGGATCGGTAGCTTTTGGCTTTGAACCTTCCTTTGTGAAAGACTATCGGATTTACTTGCTAACCAGTGGACGCGATGCCTTGAACTATTCATCGTTTTGTGTAAACCAAGACAATAGAATTCACACAGAATATTTCCAAACACAATTGGTTCTTACGGTTGTGCTCATTTTGGCCCTGGAACACTAACTGATTTCAGAGAGTGTTTTAGAGAATTCAATCTTAGAAAATTCTCACAGAAGCGGCCCCTTCACACTCACATAGTTGATCTCTTATTAAGAGTATCCTGCTGATACCTCACTTGGATTTACCAAGGTATAAGAATCATTAAAAGTTAAACTTAACCTAAAACGCTGCAGGCATCACTGTTTCACCATAGGAATGAGTTAGAGAGATTTCTCCTCAGTGATACTTGTAAGTCTTATACAACTCGGTTGTCCCGTTGAACCTAGATCTTGGGATCTCTAGTCAACTAGGTTGGGTTGCCGTTATAGAGACTTTTAATTAATAGGCTTTAATCTCATTCCCCTCGATGATCATTTGTTCTCTAGTCAAAATTCCAAACTTAACAGATCCATAACAAATTTTTGGCGTTTCATTCTCAAGCGAGAACAAATGTTTAACGGTTAGATGTCTTTAATATCGAGACTGACTGTTACGCATGGTCTTTTATGCTTTTCTAACAACTGATGGCCATCACATTATAACTCTGGCATAGAATTGGACCCCCGTTGGAACATCCTCTAAGAGATGACACAACCATCTGCTTATTAGCCTCTTTGTGTAATACAATGAGTTGATCAGACTTCATCGTAGACCATGCTATATACGCATAAGGATTTCTAAATTATTGTTACGCTCTAATTGTATAATTAATCCACCTTTTGGATTCTAAAACTTTAAATTGAATACTCGAACACAACACTATTGTGTTAAGAGTATAATTGGACATCTCCAATAGTACAACACGTATTTTGACTTTGTGGAAATTATAAATATGCTCCCCCACAATTCTAAAATTACTTCAGAATTCAATAAACTAATTTCCATAGTTCATGACATGATACAAACAATGTCTAAACTTCTCTTCATCTCTTGTGTTCCTAGACATAGGATCAAGAAACAACTCCCACATTGAGTGCCTCACCCAATATTGAGTAACTCTACTCAAATTGAGATGATTTTATGCTAATTGCACCTTGCATTCTAAGTATCTTTGCCAATTCAATAGATACTCTTTATAGCATATAAACCAATTTCACTTTATTCAAAAGTATCTTGTGGGGCGGAGTTGTTGATAACTACCAACCGCTTAAGATCGTAGAAACTAAAATATTTCATTTTCAATTTCATGCCAAATCAAACATAGCGACCCAATCTGATGGGTTTAAAATAAATTTTTAAATCATTCAAAACATGAATTTACATGTTTAATACCTCCAACAGATTTGGCCCAAGTGACTTGTAGAAAAGTCATTGAATTTGTGACTTATCTCCCAATAGTCACATCTCTCAATGTAACTATAATCCAGATGTCCAATTTTCAGAACACTTATGAACATGCTGAAGAAGACAATCACAACAATAACAAATAATATACTTGACACCGATTGGCATCATACAGAGAAATAGACGGCCTTAGTGCTAGTTATCCAATTTCTCAGTTGGCAATCCATTAGACAATCCATTAGACAGTAGATCAATTCCAACATTGATTATGCAAAATTTCCATTTTCTTCTAGAAATCAAGTTGCCACTTGGCCACGAAAGAATTGCACATGCAGGAGTCATGGCACAATTTCTACTACACACATGATGGGTCAATATCAGTGAAGAATAAAGTTTCAAGATCATAAACTACAGAGCATTAGAGTAAAGACACAAGAATCACGGCAAAAGTCATCAATTTCCAGGCACATAAGATTCCAAACCGAGGAATCAAAATATACGTACACAAAAGTAAACACGAAATCTGTCTTAAGACTGTTGGAGAAATATGCTTCCTCTTTGTGATAAAACTAATAATATGAGTGCAATAAAATTGGAACTCAAAATCTGGAAATTGATGGAAACAAATTGGTGATCAAGGCGAGTGTTTGTGTGTGACACTCTGTACTTAAAACAGATTTCGCCCTCGCTATGATGCTCACGGTTTGCATTGGACGACTATGTCCCAGCAATACTTGATCGGAATCCCCCCAAAGCAGCACTTCAATTGGAGGGCCTGGCGAACCATCTTGTGTGTGTAACTCTCATATAACTGTACTTGAATAAAGGAAAAATTAATCTCTTAAAATAAATGAAGGAAAAATCAATCTTTAGAAAATGAATGAGGGCATTGATATTTATATGCCAAAAGGTAACTCTACAAAAAGTCACCAAAGAAAGATGCACATCTATTTGTAAAGGACGCGTCCGTCCACGGCGAACAAGTGCCAATAAAAATATTCAACTCCAAAATAAATCAATTTTCATTCATACTTAAAATAAAATATTATATCCTATAATATTTACCAACACATTCGATAAGGATTTTGAGACTATTGATAATGTTAAAACTGAGAACAGTTTAATTTGCCATCAACATTTCCATGTTTTATTATTTTGCACTCTACAGCCTTTCCTAGCCAAATCAAACCAAACCGAGCCTTACGTCCCAATCACTTAGGGCCCGCGGCTACATGAATCCGTTTCTTCTATTAAGCTTTGTTTAGGGTCACTTATTCACATAAACCCATTATACTCATATTTTTGCGCACTACAGCATCTAATGTCAATTTAGGTTTACCCCTCCCTGTAACATTGCTACCTAGAGCTATCCTATCCGCTTTCTTAACTACTTTATCTTCTGGTCTACGGTAGACATACCCAAACTACCTTAGCCTATTTTCCCTCAACTTCTCCTCTATAGGTAATAAATCTACCATCTCACTAATTGTTTCATTCTACAGCCTTTCCTAGAATTCCAAAACCAAATTTGTTTAGTTGTCATTTTTAAGATATATTTTTGAGATAAAAATGCTTTATAGGTTTGCACATTTTTTCGTCTTTATTTAATTTTTTTTAACATTTTAATAAACTTTTCAACATTTCAAATATAAGTACGCTTTATATATTCAAAAAGTAAAAAAAAAAAAAAAAGTTAGAAAAAATAGTAAAAAATCACTCAAAATGAAAAAACACAGATGAAGAAATAGTCAAAAATTTTGGCGAGAATATTTCTTAGATTGGAACCATGCAACAAGTAATTTTCATATCCAAGTGTATCCCTTTCTTTAGCTCAATCAACCAAACAAAAAAAAAAAAAATTCATGTACTTTGCTTGATAAGTTCATGAACAGTAGTACTACACCTAGTCAAAGTCTCAAGTTCAATCTCCTAAGCCAAACAGAGTGTAAAACCATATGAAACACATCAAATCTCTGAGCCGGTTGGTTCAACACAAAATGCCTCCTCACAGCCCTCAAACCCTCTTTCAACCTCAAGTACTTCTCCTCCCCCACACCCATCAGAATCTCCTTCAATCTCCCAATATCCGAAACCTTGACCGTGACCGAAAACTCCTCCCACCTCAACACATCGCTAAACGGCAGCACGTAGTTTTCGGACAGTATCACCGGGACGCACTCGGCATAAATGGCCTCGACTATTCTCGGGCTAGCCACTTCATACCCGCTGGGGCACAAACAAAACTTGGACTCGAGCATGAGGGTGTAGTAGTCCAGGTTATCGGGCAGGTATTCGTAGACGCGTATGTCGTTGTCGCCGCGGTCTTTCCAATGGCGGAGGAGGGCGGGGCGGATGGGGCCGTGGACTCCGCCGGCAAAGAAGGCGAGGTGGGGCCGGGGAGCGGCGGGACGCGGCGGGGAGAGGAGTTTGGGGTCGATGTCGCCGCTGTAGAGGTGGATTTCGGGGAGGGTGACGTCTTTCTGTGGGTTGAAGCCTTCGGAGGAGTTGGCATTGCATAGGACTCGGATGGATGTGTTGTAGAGTTGGGCATGGCCTCTCGAGGCGTGTGGGCCCTGTAATTGTTGGCATTACCACAGAGTTGGTGAGATGAGATTCATATACTAGCAATGCATGTTTTATTTATTGCGATACGCAAAACTATAATGTAAATATAGACAGACATTGGACTAGTTTATTAAGGTAGAGGTGAAGTAGTCTTGGGTTCAACTCCTATAGATATGATGTATTTCGCTTAGTCGTAACACAAACACCTACTAGCTTGCTAGTGTTATTTCTGGCAAAAAATAAATATTCTTATATAAAAAACTGTCTCAAATTTTGTAGTCAAATTTTTTTTTTATTATTTACTTAAAGTTTAAAGCTGATACATATGTATATCTTTTTGTTGATAAACCTTGTAACGTCAAAGGAAAAGTAAATAAAATGTATAATCAGTCAATAAGGAAGGTTAGAGAAATAGTAGGAGAGTGCTATGGGAGAGTAGGCTATGGTGGGGAGCATGACCCACACAATCACCAATGCCCAAGATCAAAAAAATCACCAATGCCACACATTCTAAACAATATGCGGTCTGGATCCAGACAAGCCATTGTAATTCTCGAGAAGTTTTGGGTGCAAATTGGGTACACGTGGCGGTATTCAGCGCGTATGTGAGCCATCTAAAACACGTTTGGATGATTCGAATAAGCGCTCGGGTACCACGTGGACTATACTCTATTTGCACCCAAAAAGTTTCGCGTAATTCTCTACTAGAATACTGAAAATTCAGAGAGAGGAGAGATAATGAAGACTTACCCAATCATGACAAGAGAGCATGAAGTGGTCAGCCCCATGCGTCCGATTCCAGAAAGGGTATTTGGTGGATACCACTCTCACGTAATCACCCACGAACTGTTGGAGCGGTCGGACGTCGTAAGACAGAGGCTTGTAGAGGTACTTGACCATCAAGGTGACGCTGAAGGGCATGAAGTAAACGTGCGCACGGTGCGCATCCCTTGTCCTGAACCTCCCAGCTTGCTCCATCTCGTGTATGAATCTCCCTTCCGATGTGTATATGTCCTTGCAGGGCCCGTCGTGGACTATCGGTGGGTCCCCTTCTTCGTACACGTATACCTTGAATCTCTTCTCCATCTCCATATAACTCCTGTCATTTTTTTGTGTTTCAAAGGTAAATTAGGCAATGACAAAAAAAGAAAAAAAAAGAGGGGGGACTACCGGATCCATTTCTCTTCAAGAATCCTAGTTGACAGAGGATAAAAAAAAAAGAGACTCGAAACAATCAAGTCAACCAAACATAGCTAAACTAGTGCACAAATTACTTTTTTGGACTTGATCAATGGTTCAAACATCAATAAGATCTATATATACAAATGTGATTCCCTCGCTAAGTTTGAGAAATTGGTTCAAACATCAATAAGATCTATATATACAAATGTGATTCCCTCGCTAAGTTTGAGAAATTCGATCGACTTAATTTTTTATAAGATTTTCTATATATATGTCGAACTCTATGAAGCTTTCGGACTCAAAATCATGCTCGTTAAGTCAGCACAGCATCCCATTGTATCCCAATTTGGTAAACTTGAATGGCAAGACAATTATACCGCTAAAATGTGCCTAGATCTTCTTATACGACATAGACGTGTTTGAATATTTGACAACTTCAGTAGTGTTGGTTCCTACAAAAAATTATATCAAGACATATATTTATTGTGTGGACCTAGATTCAAATGATAGTTTAGTTTTGACTTTGTTTTAGCAGAAAATCTGTCCACGCAGACATTATATGCACAGATTGTGCACAAATTTTTGTGGGGCTCACCACAGATCACACACAAATGATCCAAGCTGTTCATTGAATGTAAAATACTTTTTTAAGGGTCTCCGTGAAAAATCATCTTAATACGATACTTATAGATATTCGATCCAATTATTTAACTTTTCATTTTCTTGAAATCTTAATGAAAAATTAGATGATTGGGTTGAGAACTTATACGTATCGGATTGAGCTGATTTTTCATAGGGACCCTTGAAAAATTGTTTTACATTTAATGAACGGCTCGGATCATTTGTGTGGGACCCATTGTGGGCCCCATAAAAAAATCTATGCACAGTCTGTGCAGTTTTGTCTGTGTGGATAGATTAGTTCTTGTTTTAGTAGTGTTGGTGATGCAGTGTGTCCCGGGAAAACTTGGTTATTTTTTTTTATCTTCTTATCTTTTTTAGTTTTTTTATACGAGGGACCTAAAATTTACATTAATGTAGGCCAATTTGTCCTGCCTGACTCAGCTTCTTTTTTAAATGTTTTTCTTTGTGTCTTACAATAAATTCATATTTTAATTCGATACATTATTCAGTAGATTTTTGTGTTCAAGATAATATTTTTCTTCTTTGCAGATATGATTCAACCAGAGAGCCAGTATTTGATGAGAAAATTAACTTGATCGACGGAAGTCCATTCATGTATCCAGTTTGTACGTAAGACTTCAACCGATTTTGTGTCATTTAGGCATGCCTTTATATTTACCTAATCAAAGTGGAATAACAAGATTTTGTTTTTAAGTAGAACAATGTTATGGAAACAGATGGCCCGCTAACAAATATATACACAAATATGTCCGGAACGTCTCGTATTGTGCCCCATGTTTACCCAATGCAACTCATGTGCAACAGACGGTTATGATCACAATTATATTTGGATCTGTGTACAATATCTGTATCCATAACATTTTTGTTTATTGTCATTACTAGTTTCTTGTTGTGCATATCCCGTGTGTTTTGATAGTAATGATTCACAAAACTACTCATCGGAGGGAATTGAGTGAGTCGCATGTGTCCCATTGCGTCAACTAGACGATTCCTAATTTCCAATTCCACACCCCACAAAATACTTCAAAAGTCACTGTTATAATTGGGCATGAGAATTGCCCCTCTGTTCGTGACTTTGAAGGAATCAAAGTAGCCTAAAGGAAGACCAAAAGAAAACCCAAGTCTACACACCAAAATGCACGCATACAAGATCATCTTTCCGTCCCAATTTTTTAGAGCCCAAAAAAAAAAAAAATATATATATATATATATTGGCAGTAATTTTTTTAATTTTGTTTTGACCGTTTAAAAGTTCTCATTGCGATCATGTACAGACACTATATTCCACAAAGCTAGGTGAGACCTAATTTTATTATGGGAGCTTTTTGTTAGTACTTATTTAATTTTTATCACCTATATTAGTTTTGCATCAAATATATTTTGTAAGTTCATGGTTCGTCCTGACCAAAGAAACAAAAAAAAAATTGAAAAAAATACGAACAGAACTTAAAAAGTTGCAGAAAAGGAAAAAGAACAAACAAAATTATTTAGTTTTTTTAGTACCTTTTTAAACTTTCGCTCAGAATTTACTACTCTTTTTAAAGTTCTCTCCCACAAAAACAAACCAAAAACCCCAAAATTTGACAAAAAACTACAAAAGCATTAATAAATCAATAACTACTTTATGCCATATTCTTAAACTACTGCTCTTTTCTGGAAATTTTAAATTTCGGTTAAGGAAACCTTACTGATAAAATGCGCCAGGGTTGCGGTAGATGCGGCCAGTGAGTGCGCCGTCGTGGACGTCTAACGACAGGTTTCGACTAGAAGCCGCCATCCGAATGGAAGCTCTTGCTCGCGCTAGCCCTAGCTCTAGCCCTCTGTATTCTTCTCTCTGCACAATTCAAACAAATTAATTGATTATCAAATATATTGCAGTGGAAGCAAAATTTATGTATATAAATACGAACAAATCACGCTTGCTCAAATCTATATTCGTTTTATCTTTACATATCAAATCAATACATACATGCATACAAAGATTTATATGTCGTAGTTTTAAATAGTGGTAGTGGAAGTATCGAATGATAGAAGCGGGAATCAAGTGCAGCGATCGTGAATTTTTTGATATCGTTTTTGGTGCCAAAGCACCTGTAGTGGCCTTAGCGGTTGTGTAGCGGGCAAAAAATCGGATACAAAACACTGCACAATGGGAAGTTGGGAACCAACAGATACGAGTATGATGTTAGTGTAGCACCGGTAAAGTGGGGTGTAGTGGTACCAAAGGTCCAAAAAAACCGCTATATAGCGGCCAATTCGATAAGTTGCAGCCGGTTTGTAAATCTATGTTGTACCTATTGCAAGTATGCAAGAGTGAGATTGATGGAATTGAGTTCTACAAAACAGATAGAGAGAGTATAGACGTAGAAGTTATACAAACGAGCTTCAAAATTTCTCAATTAAAGCCATCAGTTACTCTATACAACCTTCGTATTCCTCTCGTGCAAATTCAAATCAATTGATCGCCAGAAACTGCGGAAGAAGAATCGAACCAATATTTTTGTGCATGCAATTCAACTAATTGTTTTCTAATAACGGATGCTCGATCGTATCTATTTATACGTTTACGAATTACGATCTGTACGTATCAAAGCAATGCGTAGACACATTTATCCGTATGTTGTGCATGTATGTCAGATCGAGGTTTTTGGACTTGACTTCTACAAATTCAACTAGTTCTCCGCATCAGAGAGAGAGAGAGAGAGTAGACGTAAAAATTATTCTACAAAGGAGCTTCGAAATTTCTCAATCAAGCCATCAGTTCAGTTACTACTCGATCTTCAATATACTGATGCGTGTGTAAACAAAAGCTATATTCTCGGCGCAGGAGAGAGAGAGAGAGAGAGAGAGAGAGAGAGATGATAGGGAATGAGTTCTTACAATTGCGTTTAAGTTTTTGAAACGCCGGTTGAGGGAGGAACTAGTAGTAGTAGCAGAGGATGATCGATCAGAGAGAAGTACAGCTCGTGATACATTAACCTTGGTTCGTAACTCCACAATCGGCACTCTGAATTTCGAATTATCGGAACAATTCCCGAAGCACGTGATCAGCGAACCGGATTTGATTGACACGATCAAAATCAGGACGATTGAGATCACAAACACAGAGGCAATCACAGAAGAAGCAGAGGCAGATCCATAGCTCGTCTTCATCCTCTCTCTCTCTCTCTCTCTCTCTCTCTCTCTCTCTCTCTCTCTCTCTCTCTCTAAAGGATTGTTGAATAGAATGCTGGATTAGGAAATTGGCACGAATTAGGAAAACGAAATTGAAAAAGGCGGGCAACGAGGCGGGGACTCTTCTCTGTTTCCGTAGCTGTATATGGGAAATTTATGGCGAGAAAAGGCCGTGGGCGTGAGCGCCACGGGATAAGGTTCAATTACGATTTTGACCCTGTGCATGTTTTTGTGCAAATTAATTTAGGAAACCCCTGAATTTGTCTTTCCAGTGTGCTTAGGAAATTTCGTTTTGTGCGTGAGAGCGGAGTCAGAATGAATTATAGTTTTAACTTAAATAAATTATCTGTGCTACACGACTGCTCTACGGGATAGTTGTAATCTGCGAAAAGCGTCAGTTACCATTTTGAGATATTTTCCTATTTGATTATAAGGCAACATTATATTACATAGATGTACATTGCCTAAAAAGTGATGATAGAAAAAGAAAGATTTATTAGGAGAATTTACCCCAAAAAAAAGATTTATTAGGAAAATATTCTCAGTATCTTTTAAAAAAAAATGATCCGATGGCTTTAAAGTGAAGTGATCGAACGGTTATAGATATTGTTCTCATTTATAAGATTAGGGATCATGAAATTCAAAATATTTGGATGGACGCATGCAATAACAGTGATCAAGCCCCAATTTTCTGTTCCGAAGATATTAGTTTTTAACTTTTTATTATAGGAGTATGTTGGTTGTTCATGTTGCGAAATAAAATACTTATTGTTCTTTCATTATCCCATTTATTATATTTTGCCGTTGCAATTTGAATACTAACTATTGTTCGTCATAAAAAATATATATATAAATGACATTTATTCTAATCATTATGCTTAAGCATTAGTATTATAAATGAACGGGATTTATTCTAATTATTATGCGATACTATCCTAATTATTATGAGATAAAAAAAACGAATAAATGGCATTTATTCTAATCATTATGCTCAAACATAGTATTCTAATTATTATGCAATACTATCCTAATTATTATGAGATAAAAAAACGAATAAATGGCATTTATTCTAATCATAATGCTTAAACATAGTATTCTAATTATTATGGGATACTATCCTAATTATTATGAGATAAAAAAACGAATAAATGACATTTATTCTAATCATTATGCTTAAACATAGTAGAGAAATGATTTTGACACTCCCTTTTTTGTTAACGCCACTTCCTTGCAAGTGTATTTTTTTTGTACCAAAAATACATTTGCAGGGGAGTGACATTAACAAAAAAAGGAGTGATAAAATTAGTAGCTAACATAGTATTATAAATAAATGGGGTTTACTCTAATTATTATGCGATACTATCCTAATTATTATGAAATATTATCCGGTTGAATCTTCACAAGGAGATGAACATTAACCTCAAGATAGTGCTCCAACTGATAACTCCAGATTTTTCCCCACCTATTATTTAGCTAGAAATGCAGTTTCGATCTCGGCTCCCGTTATTGTACAAAACCAAATCGCTTTCCAGTCTCCATTATTCCTTGAAAAAACCACAATCAATCTCTCTCTCTCTCTCTCATTACTATCCCGTCCCCATTATTCCTCCTTGCAAATCACTCTCTCTCTCTCTCTCTCTCTCTTCAATGACTTCTTCAAGAATTCCTCTCATCATTTGTTTCTGATGCAATTTCACATGGAACAGTTGTACATGCAATTTCAACAATCACTTTCCAATTCTATGAAAGTCATTCTAATCCAAACCTAAGCGGTGGGTTCGGCGAACACAGACCGAAACTGTACAATCGGTGCAATTATCGCCTACTAGACAATTCTCTGATGTTACCTCTGACTCCTCATTGAAATTACGTTACTGTTTGAAAATGGAAAAAAAAAGAAGTAAAAACCTGATTCAAAAAAAATTGAGTTTTAATCATAAAATTTTACTTTTCTGAATCCCCTGGAGGATGGAGGGGAAGGGAAACAACAACAACAACAAAAAAACAAAAGGGGGGGGAACAAAAAAGATAAAGGAAACAGGTCGGGTTTGAGTTTGGCTCGGCCCATTTTCAACCCCACCCGTTTATTTTTTAAATACCCATATTTGACCCACAACCCGTCCAAATCTGTTCAGACCCGCCCGTTTGCCACATCTAAGTATTATAAATGAACGGCATTTATTCTAATTATTATGGGATACTATCCTAATTATTATGAGATAAAAAAACGAATAAATGACATTTATTCTAATCATTTTTTTTGTTATGCTTAAACATAGTAGGGAAATGATTTTGACACTCTCTTTTTTGTTAACGCCACTCCCTTGCAAGTGTATTTTTTTGTACCAAAATACACTTGCTGGGGAGTAGCGTTAACAAAAAAAGGAACGGCAAAATCAGTAGCCAACATAGTATTATAAATAAACGGGATCTACTCTAATTATTATGCGATACTATCCTAATTATTATGAAATATTATCCGGTTGAATCTTCACATGGAGATGAACATTAACCTCAAGATAGTGCTCCAACTGATAACTCCAGAT
>BPLS01000167.1:139527-174544 GCA_019656275.1 Rhododendron kiyosumense
GAACCTAAAGACTCTATCAGTGAACTCCAACATGCTCATATACCTCCCTCACTCCATCTCCCACCTCACCAACCTCCGCACCCTCGACGCCCGCCTCAACTGCCTCCGCTCCCTCCCCGACGACCTCGAAAACCTCATCAACCTCCAGACCCTCAACATCAGCCAGAACTTCCACTACCTCTCCACCCTGCCCTACTCCGTCGGCCTCCTCCTCTCCCTCGTCGAGTTCGACGTCAGCTACAACAACATCACGACATTGCCGGACTCCCTCGGGTGCCTCAGGAAGCTGCAGAAGCTCAACGTGGAAGGGAACCCGCTGGTTTCTCCACCGGCGGGAGTGGTGGAGCGGGGATTGGATGCCGTGAAGGAGTACTTGGCTGAGAAGATGAAGGGATCCCACAAGGAGGAGGAGTCGCCCAACAACGGTGGTAGGTCGTGGATTGGGAAGCTGGTCAAGTATGGGACGTTCAACGGGCGGCGGAGGCGCGGTGGTGGGGCGATCCGTGAAGATCAGAGCCAGGGGTTCGTCATGCCGAGCTACCGACCCATCGACGGGCATGCTTCCCCAAGGTACGTACCAACGACAGTCTATTATTCCGGGCTTTTTTGGGTACGTACTTGTTTTTCGTTAAAAGTACGGTTTTAAATATACTCCGGCCACAAATGGCTTGTAGTTCAACGACACTTCCTCATTTTTTCCGCATGAAAGTTAAGGGTTCAATTCTCGTCAAGAGTGGTTGATGTCCTATGAGCTTGAATCACCTGTATGGCTGTATGCCGCTTTGCAGTACCTTTTTACATCCTCTGGGCTAGGGAACATGTTAGACATCTAACAAGTGACAAAAAAAAAATACGCCGACAGCTACGCAATGTAATAGCCAATATGTAAGGATTTTTGCGCCTCCCGATACCGTTACATCCGGATATACCGATGAAAGAAAATTTCGTTCCTATCAATTGGTTTCCATTACAGACCAGTTCCCTACGTGTTCTAATACTGTCATTCACTGGGCATTAATTTATTGAGTATTTGCCTAACATATAGTAGCATGTTTTTTTTGAAGTATATTTTTAATATAAATGTCTAAAAGCTCAACAGGTACACAAAAAATGTTTTCACTCTCACCCAAAATACTTCATCTTAGTGATTAATTTATTGAGTATTTTCCTAATATTGAGCTTGCTACTTTTTTAGTATATTTTTAATAAACTTGATGTCTGAATGCTCAACAGGTACACGGGAATATTTTCACCCGGGCGCATATTCTCACCCAAAACGTTCGTACTTCATCTTAGTGATTAATTTATTGAGTATTTTCCTAATATTGAGCTTTGCTATTTTTTTAGTATATTTTTAATAAACCTGATGTCTGAATGCTCAACAGGTACACAGGAATGTTTTCACCGCGGCGTATATTCTCACCTAAAACGTAGTACTTCACAAGATGAAGAAGAAATCATGTGTATTGTGCTACTACAAGACATAGCAATGACGTTTTAAGATGCATTCATGGCGTTGGTGAATCCATGTATATATAAGTTCTACTCCTTCAGTCCCATTCAATCCGCAAAACGAGAACTTAAAATAATGAGTTTTCCAAGAAAAGCTCGAACTTTTTCAATAATTGACTAAATATCCATGAGTTCTTTTATTTGATGGAAAAAATTGGCATTTTTTCTTGTAAAAAACTTATTATTTTTAAGTCTTCGTTTTGCTGACCGGACATTTACTTTGGAATGGAGGAATTAAGTAAATGTTTCAAATTTATTTTTCAGCTATGTACTAGAATGAAGCAATAAAAAGATGTATAATAATCATTCGCAACTGTATTATTGTGGTTCATGCATTTGGTCAACGTATTGTATGTTTGTTTTTGTGTTGTAAGACTTTCTTCAATATGTATGCATCTAGTAACTTAGAATGTTCGAATCAGCTTGCACAAAATTCGATCAAGAAGAAAACCCCTCATGGAACACAACAAACTTTGCGAATCTTAAAAAGCCAGCTGTCTCAAATAACACACCTCCACAAACCCCTATGAATGCTTTTCTATAGAGACTTTTGGTTCGACGCTGAACATTTGAACATACACCAACAATATATTTACACATTGCGCAATGCCTCTGCCATACACCAACAATATATTTCCACATTGCGCAATGCCTCTGCCCCGGTACTATCTGTACGCGTAGACAAATAGTTACGAGTACTGAGTACCTGAGTATCCCATTTCAAGTCCCCTTCACATGGAAAAGATGATGGTCAATCTTCGGACTCGCGAACCTGTGCAGGATGGAAATCGTTGGGGACACACCGGTCGATGTTGGTCAACCGAAAATTGTCCTCCAACGATCTAGTCGTCAGTGCCTTGGATGGATCAGGAAAACTACGCATAGACAATGTACTTTCACACGCCCTCAACTTCTTTCCCGTCTCCGTGACAGTAGGACTGCCGAGAAGTCGGCTCTTGCGTTCATTGCCCCTCAGCTGATTGCTCGGGTCCCAAGATTTTCTCTATTGCCCCTCAGCAGATTGCTCGGGTCCCAAGATTTTCTCTATTCCTCGGTCCCATTCGCCCTATAGGTACACTCGTGCCTCCATTCTCATTTATCCCTAACATTGTCGTGTAAAAAAATCGAGCGAACTACTTTCCTCTCTATCCTGAGGTTCCCGATCTCATCGCCCCACGACATCGTGGAGATGGCCCTTTGAGTTGAGAGTGGGGTCCCCTTTTCCCCTGGAGAATGCCCCTACAAGAAATCATGCGTCCGCCACTGGTGAGCGAGGTTTGAACTTTCGCCAAATGCATGGGAGTGATCCTATCGTCGAGCTACCACTCCACCCGCCTAAAACTTGGGTTTGTGTGCGCAAAAATAACATTCGTGCAATCAAGGAGAAAGTACTAAAAAGGACGTAGAATTAGACGAGGTAAAGTAGGAAAAACTTTCTCGATGCCTTTCATTAATATAGGGAAAAAAATTGAGATAAAGTGTGGCATTTGCAATTGTTAGTACTATTGGACTCACTTTCCTTACAACAGCTAAATTTCACCAAAGCATTGCCCCCTCCTAATCCCACCTATCTCCAGAAATCTCCTCTGCATTATTGATTTTTCCAACCAAGCGTTCCAACAGCCCTACCCAGCCAAATGCCAATGTAAGATAAAAATTAAAAAATCTTGAAATATAGAAGAAAACCCACCTCTATCACCTAAATTGACAGAAGGGGTCAACCAACCGCGACGTTGGTTTCAAGCATGGTTGAACCACGGCGACCCAACGGCACCATTCACGTGCCCGTTGCTGTGTATCCCAATACCCCCATTAGGGACAAGAGGAGGCGGCATACCGACAGCCACAGGTGGTGGGGCAGTGGCAGCAGCAGCAGCGGCAGTGTAGAATCCGTGAGGGTGTGGGAGGGAGTGGGGGCCCACAAGAGGACTACCTGCGGGACTGGTAACTTTACGCTGTTGGAGGGCATGGATCTGCCTCAGCCCTTCTTCATGGATGCGTGAAATGGTCTCCAGCTCCTTCATTGACAGAGCTTCCAACCCTGCACCATATAGAGGGGCATGCCGCGACATTTCTTCCTGTAGTGAACCCTCTAGGCTGTGAATGTATTGCTGAAACGGAGAGGAGGTAGATTAGTCATGCTATACTTCAGGACTCTCACAATAGAAACTTAAGAGAGACTGACGACTCACAAAAATATTTGCATGGGAACAAACTGGTGATAGAGCAAACTCTTCTTGTATGAGGAACAAGAACAGATCTTTGGTAAGCTAAATCCCATAAATATATGATATAGAAGTAGACTGCTTCTTTCAAGGAATAAACATTTCCTAAATTAGTACTACTCATCTATTTCACGGACAACGCATTTCTAGTAGCATTGCGTACCATTTATGGTGTCAATGTTCGACTCTATATAGTAAGTTATCATATTTGACTTCTGATCATATTTGCTTTAGATTGCTAAATTACTATTTCGGTACAGAGGCAACCATGCTTCAGAACATGCATCCCAAAGCATAAAAATCACTAGCGTATTAGCTTACGTAAAATGGACTGCATTTGCTCTTCCACCGACAAATTTTATGGAATGGGTCCAACCAATTAACATCAAGAACTTGATCTTAATGGTCAAAATCATCAATGAAGAAGGCCAACAATAAGACTTGAGTTCTAAATCAGGCCACTTTGAGACATCACCTAGAAGTTAAGTACAACTTAATGTAAATCTAGGTTATAATTAATAGCCCTGATAGATAAAGGGAAAGACACGACAAGATGGCTGATCAAATCAACGTATCTTCAAATGTTTAGCCCTACAAGAAAACCAGCAGCATATGACTGAAACACCCAAAAAAAGCATGCTAGATTAAAAGTAAAAACCTGGCAAGCCTGCAACTTGGCTTCCATCCCATCGATGTATGCTTCACAGCGAGCAACTTGTTCTTCCTTCTCACGTTTTTCACCTTCAGTCTGTCCAACTGTTTCGGTCAAACGTCGAACTTCATCCTCAAGTGACTTCCGGATTTCTTCTCGAGTCAATTTTTCGGTGGCATAGCGTTTCAGTTCCTCATCAAATCTTCTCCGTGCAGCTTCAGCATTCTTCAACCTTTCAGCAAGAGCATTTTTTTCCTTAACTACCCTCTGAGACATCAAAAAGAATGATGTCACAAAAGGCATAAGGAACAAACTTCGCAAGGAAGACAAACCGATAAAGCACACAAAAATAACATATCCCCAACAAAATCTGATACTAAAACTGTTGTTTACTTGTGCAAGTGTTGAGACCACAAATCATCATCTGGTGTGTACAGAGAACTTGCAAAACTTACCTCTTAAGCATTTCATTAACGTAATGCTAACATAGACATACTCGTCTTCAAAAGGGTGCTAAATGCTAAGTGAAGAATCCCCCGCCCTCACAACAAAAGAAAACATACAAAACAAAAGGAAAAAAATTGGTAAAGAGAGTTCCTCAGAAACACCACAGCCAGTTTCCACACGATTTAACTTTTGTGAAATCCCCTTAATGGTATAGTTAAGAATTTCAAACATCAAATGCAGTAAAGAATATTTTCTTATCTTTCTTTTTGTTTAAGTGAATTACAGGCAATAGCGAGATGGGGAATCTTGCCACAAGCAAGAATTGAACCCTTGTAAGTTGTACCTCCCTAGTGAGGAACAAGTATTCTGGCTGACTGGGCTAGGCCAATTGGTTAGTCGAGAATCTTCTTTCCAGTTAACTATGGGAGCACAAAAGGTTGGGAAACTACAAATGAAATTCGCGCACCTTCAATTCATCACGTTTCCGGGACTTTATTTGGGAAAGCTGGGTCTCTGCATCATGCAAACGATCCTGAAGAACTTTCTTCTCTGAGTTGAGCTTTCCAATTTCATCCTTCCGTTCAGAGCGAAGCCATTCAAGTTGACTCTCAACTTCTTGTAACTGCTCCATGAGCTCCTTCTTTTCCCGGGCAAAACGATCCATCTCAGCCCTCATATCAGACTGCCATTTCATGGAGGTGTCAATTCAGAACACACCCATAACAATTAATCAGAAGAAATACATATATCACGATTCTGAACAAAAAGTTACCTTAAGCCGGTTATTAGTTGCCTCAGATTCACTGAGCCTTTGTGATATGGTAGCTTTTTCTTTAACCATATTAGAGATCTCAGCTTTTCTTTCTTCACGAATACGAATGATCTCGCCTTCACTGGCACATAACTGATGCCAAAGAGCCGCCCGATCAACATTTGCAATTTCAGCAACCTCCCTCATCATGCTCAGAACTGGTCTAACAATTTCTTGCTCCTCACACAACAAAATTACCAAAACTTCCAAATCTAAGTCTACCTCACGACTACTACCTGTTGCACTAGTGGAGCGGTCAACAAGTCTCTTAACCATCCTCAATCGATGAGACTCATCCGCATACCATCTAAACAAAATTGTGTAAAGCATTTTCGCAAAATCTGTCACACGAGAGTCTCTAGAAAGTGCCAATGTCTCAGCAAGACCAAGAACAGATGTGAAATCATCTCTCTGGGCCCCCGTTTGCTCAATATCGCCCTCGAGTCCCTCCACAGTCCCATCTGTGTGCTGAAAATTTTCAGCAACAGTAAAATTTAATCTTTGAGCAAGTCGTCTTTCTAATACCATGGCCAATGATTGAGCCACTATTGCACCTCGAGCTATAGCTCTCTCGAAAGCGTGGGAAGCTTGAACAGCAAGGGAAGGAATAGACAGCATTTCAATCAAAATATGTATATCAGAAAAATATCGAGTAATGCAAAACGCATGCTTGTCCAGTGCATGCAATCTTTCAGAAGTAGGCGCATTTTCACCAAACACGAAGAGCCCGCAAGGCACTGCTGAACCGTTATCAGGATATTCATTGTCGCAATTTATATCTCTTAAAATAGCTTCAGCAACATCTGCGCAACTATTTACCATTCTACTTAAATAATCAAGCACACAGGGAGACACCTCGAAGCCCAAATCTTTTAGCCTAACACGAACAGATCTAACCTACAGAGGAGAAGAAAAGTAAATTAAATGCCATCAAAATAAACAATTAAAAACTCATTAATGTTTTGACTTAATATGAAAGCAACTCATTCAAGACTCAAGAGGTTTTGAAGCACACCGCTTCTGGTAGATGTTGGCACTGCAATGCAGCCTTAAAAATAAAATCCATGGTAGCTGCCAGAGGTTCATCATTTGAGTCTGCCAAAAGTTCAAAAGATTGAAAAAGAACACTCTCCCAAACTTCAGTGCTACATTCCAACTGGCTAAGAGCACCAAAAACCTGACATGTGAAGATTGCATGAGTACAGAATGAATAGCAACAAACAAGCAAATAATTTTCCCCAAAATTAAAAGTATACTACATTCAAACTCGATGCATGTGTTCCCCATATTTTCAGACTTAAGATTTTTTACTGTGAGCGTGAGTCCATGAGCATGTATGTGCCAATGCATGTTTGTACTCAGAAATTATTGAAGAACATCCAATAAGGAAACAGCAAGGAACAAAGAAAAATCTTCAAAATCTTACAGGAACTCGTAATGCAGGTTCTGCATCAGGCCTCTGTAGTCTATCTAGAAGTGCACAAGCAGCAAGTGGATGCTCCGAATGCTCAACTAATTTTGGTACCAAAGCCACCAGGTCCGGCTGCAGATGCCTGGGAGCTTTATCCAAAACGAGAGCAATCTTTTGTGCAGACTGGGGCATTCGCCTTGGCTCAGGACAACCTTGTGGAATGGCTCCATCTAGAGCTCTCAGTGAATTCACGATCAACCCGAGAAGCTCCTCAGACTGCTCCGGCCATTTGGTCTGAGACTACATTTTATTCAATCAGACAACATCAAAAATTCAAGCTTAAAAGTTTAACATTTGAAACCATTTATTCATCAGTTAGTCAACAGCAAAAAAATTCAAGCTAAAAAATTTAATTCCCCATTTGAGACCATTTATCTACCTTAGAGCGAAGGGAAGCACTTTCTGAAAAACCAGCAGCAGATGTCTCAGGCGGACGAATGGGCAGTCCGCTAACAATTTTATCAGGTATAACAACCCCATTCATGTCACAACTTTGTACAGCAGATGCATTGGTGCCTTCATCCATCCCTGGGTCCAATCGATCCTGCACGGGGAGAGGTACAGGTTCTATTCCCCCATTTTCCCTATCAGATTCCAAGGGGCTGATAGCTCCACTTCCATCTGGGGATGGTTTGAAGTTTGAATCAGCAGACTCATCATTTGAATTCCCTTCTGAAGGTTGGCAACACTCAACCATTATGTCCAAGAGCAAATCAATGATTGCCTGCTGCAAAACTTTGACTCCCATCAACAAATTCATCAGACTGGGGGAAGAAGATTCACCGTTCCTGTTAACCTTCTTGCCATCATCGCCGCCACCAGAGAGTTTGGTTGGAAGAAGCAAGCGCTTTACTTTAGCAGGGTCATCAAGATAAACACGAAGTCCAGTCAGAAAACCAGCTATGGCTCCAGCATCCATGAGAAGCTTCTCTCTTAAAGTGACATGGGGCTGTGAAGGATTCTCTCCATAGGTGAGGTGAAACCCTGCTCTAGAAAGAAGGTTTCTAAAGATGTCTTCTTCATCTCCACTTATCCCTTCACTATCCTCAGAATCGAGGAGTTCATCAGGGTCAGTTGTCAGGGCATCCTGATCATCCTCAGAAGCCCAAACCTGATAAAAAAAAGGATCAAGTATGAAGAAGGTCGGACACAACCAACACATCAAGAAAACAGAACAAAAATACGATGCATGAAAAAACCAATGCCCAATCATGTACAAGGCCAATGATTGTAAAGAATTTTCATTTCTATGTGTTGAATCATAAGCTTTTAGCTCAGCTAGTTAGAGCCACCATGCTGATAATGCGAAGGTCACAGGTTTGACACCTGCATGGACTATTTTACATTTTCTTATTCCACATCTTCGTTTGGATATCTGTTATTAGTCCACTATTCTTTGTCCAAAGTGGAAGCTACCTACAGATTTAACTTACTGTGAATTTTCAGAGCCTACTGGTAAGGTGTCTTCCAAGTTACAAAATCCAAACAGATTTCAGATAAAGAGTCTCCGACATGCAGGCAATCGCAATCAAGAGCAGAGGTGTGCAGCCCTTGGATAACGGAACAACTCTTACCTTGGTCATTTCCTTACAGCCTCCATTGGCCCAAAAACCAACAGAGGCGGTCAGGGGTAAGAAGTAGTACTTTTAAAGGCACAGTTCAGGCACGCCTTGGCACAATGCATCCAAAAAATTCCTGAAGGCTTTCGACAGTAATAAAGAAGAAAATTGAGCGCCAAGACCGCCAGTTCAGTTATAGACATAAACACCGAAAATTCGACAATGAAAAAGCACTTGAAGAAGCGATTAGGATAATCGAAGCCGCCTCGTAAAGTTACTCCTTCTCTCATCAGTATCGACACTACATGTTTACAGAGGTGAGCCATACGATTAAGAGGTGCTTTAATAAGTACTCTCACCAGGCCCATTTAGTGATTAACAAGAATCTATATCCATGATGGGAACATAATTTAAGAAATGCATTGTGAAATTAAAAGCCACAGGAAAATGCCTTGTAATGTGGAAGCTGCAACTTTCCAGACACAAGAATCAATATAAGAGATACCTTGGAATGGTCAGCACTTCAGCACATAAATTTTGACAACTGGGTACGAACTAACGGTGAACGACAGAATGCATGCATACAGCTAATGAATAACAGGAATGGCATAGTAAGATGAATTGGCCCTACATATACACTAACCTCAAGATCCGAAAACTCAAACCATGGGCAGCAGTCCAAGATTTCACAGACAAAAACAACTGTGTCACGTACAAGAAAACCTGCATCTGCTTCCAGCATGTCAGACACCTTCATGAATTGAAGAACAGAATTATTCCATGTCTTTGTACAAATAGAAGACTCTTTCCACACAGTCTTGGCATGATTCTTTTGGTTTACCACAGCCATCCGGTATTTGACCCAAAAGTTTTTATCTGGATCAGTGCCAACTGATTGATCGCTCTCGAGGTATATACAGATGGTGTCAAAGGATTCATACACACCTGCATTATACAAGTGAAAACAAATAAATCAACCACCCCAAGGGGAGGTAGTTTCATTGGAGAAAGGAAGTGATATAAATAAAAGGCCACCCACCAATCCGAAGCTCACATCCTCCAGCTTGGAAGAATTTGCTAAAGATTTTTCTGGTCTCCATAATTTCTTTAAAGGAGAGGAAGTTCTCCACCTTCCATGTAAATGAACTCCTTTTCCCAACCGTATCTACCTGGGAAACTGCACTGCTCGACTCCGTATCCTGATCAGTAAAATCCTGTGTTATGGATGCCTCTTTCAAAATAACAACTTCAGCAGAGAATAAAACTGCATCCTGAACGAGAAATCCAGAATCTTGATCGAAGAGTGTAGTCAGTGTCACAAATTCACGCCAGCCCCAATCTTTTGCAGCTTTGGAGTAACGGTTCTGTGACTCCTTTGTCACAGACTTTTCCTCCATCCTCTGGTTCACTACCGATAGTCGGTGGCTCACAAAACAACTCCAGTCACTAGAAGTATTTCGCGAATCTGTGACTTCAAGAAATACTGAAAGGTGACATGGTGGTTGAGACTGCCCTGATACCAGCAAGCAATATTGTAGATTTCATCAGTCCAGCTTTTGTAAGCATGAATAAGCAATTACTAACCTAGCAAGTAAAGTTCAAATCCAAGGTTCAGAACAAAATGATATCAGTGTCCCCTTTCTAGTAATTGATGCCTTCGTAGTCATAGGCAAGTATGAGCAAGAACTCCAAGCAAGATTAATACACAATTGATAAGCCAGTCCCTTTTTAGTTCTAAAAAGTAGGAACAATAGCTCAAAAATCCATATATCAACAGATTAGCAACTGCATATCTACCGCGAATAATTCCAAGTACAAAGATACATTTGCAAATCATGCCATATCAGCCATACATTTCCATCTTCAATACAAAGGATGTGGGACCTACTTCATCACTGATCCATAGAAGGATCACATATTGTATTGACCTAAGCATAATCAACAGTTCGAACTATCAACTATAAAATCTCAAACAACAGAGAAGCCTCTAGCAGCGATCTTGCGTACCTCGGGGATAAACAATAAGCCGACAATCGCGATTCCCGATTTGGAATCTCTTGCTCTTGATGCAAAGACCGGTAATCTTCCTCTTCTTAAGCAAGTCCTTCAACCTCGTGAAATTCTCGATTCTCCAAGTGAATTTCCCCATGTGCCCATCAGACTTCTTCGCGCCACCTCCACTCCTCGCTCCAACCACCCCGCAATTCTTTGAAAAGTTACCGACCTCCTTTATCACATGGAACGACGTACTAAATACCGCGGTATCATCCACCAAAAAACCCGACTCAGGTACAACAAAATCTGACATCTTCATGTAATCATTCCACCCCAAACTCGTGTTATCCCCGCTCTTATTATCCGCTGCAAACCTCCCGTACGAGTCCCTGTGCATGTGATTCAACCCCGGCTTCTGATTCAACACTGACATTCGAAACAAACACCAACAACTCCGATCCACCACCAACGTCTTCTCCGTATCCTTACTCTCCAAACACATGGACAAATAATCAACCCCATTCACCGAGCTTTGATAAACACTAATCCGCAAATTACACTCTCCAGCTGGGAAAACAGGGCTCATTATCTTCTGAGTCTTAATCATATCCTTGAAGATACTAAAGTTATGAACCTTCCAAGTAAACTTCCCACACAACACATCACCCAACACCGCCCCCTGCGTAACACTCGAGCTGCATTGCACCTCATTGTTATCCCGCGTAAAGTTAAACGTCTCGTTCAACACTAGTATATCAGCGGTAACAATCACGGAGTCATTGCTATTATTTACCAAGAACCCACACTTGGGGTCTAGGATAGACGCCGAGGGAGTGAAGTCACACCAACCGTGTGACTTCTTCTTGCTCGAGAACCGGTGCCACGAGTCCCGATGAATCGACTTCGATTCGTCGGTGTGGTTCATCACGGCAAGGCGGTAGCTCGCGAAACAGTCCCATTTGGACGAGGAATTACCCCTAGGGTCCATAATTTGGAGGTAAATCGATATGTAACCGGGCAAGGCTTGAGAATCACCTTTAGGGTAGACGAGGAGGCGGCAGTCGTAGCCACCGACTTCGAAGTATTTGCTCCAGAGGGCACGGGCTTTGACCCTGGGGAAATTGGAAATGGTCCATCGGCAGACGGCCGCGTGGTCCCCGCGGCGCTCGACCGCAACGGACTCCTGGCCGCCCGCGCCGTCGCGGGGGAGGGAGGGGCCCCCCTCGGCGGCCGCGGGGATCGAGACCGCGGCGGCCGGGGAGGAGGAGGAGGAGGAAGTGGAGGGGGTGAGGCGGACGGAGGAGTGGGGATGGTCAGATTGGGTTGGGGAGGAGGAGGAGGAGGAGGAGACGGCGCCGGATTGGGATGAGGTCTGGGGGTGTTTCATTTGTTGGTTGCTGTGTTGTGTTTGGGGTTCCTCCGTGTGGCTTTCTAGGTTTCTCTCTCTACAACTATGTATATATACGTATACAGAGAGAGAGAGAGAGAGAGAGAGAGAGAGAGAGAGAGAGAGAGGGAGGGAGGGAGGAGGAGGAGGAGGAGAGGAGAGAGTATGTGGTGAGGTATGTGAGAGGAGGGTAACGCTTTTCGTCGTTTGGACGATGTTTCGGTGTGTGATACTTCGGCTGCGCCAACCCTTCCTTCGAGCTGATCAGCTGCATCAAGAATAGGGATGTAAACGAACCGAATCGAGCCGAACTCTGTTAAGTTCGACTCGGGTTCGTTAAGGTATGAGTTCGGCTCGAGTTCCATTCGAGCCTAAATAACTTAGCTCGAGTTCGGCTTGTTAAAATTTTTCATGGCTCGGGTTCGACTCGGTTAGGTTCATTAAGACATTAGTTTAGCTCGAGTTCGGCTCAGTTGAGTTCGTTATAGTACCAATCTGGCTCGAATTCGGCTTGAATCCGATTCGAACTTGAACATCTTGATTCGAGTTTGGCTCGTTAAACACAAATGAATCGAACTAAGCTGAATCTAAGCTCGAATTGAGCTCGTCAAGACTCAGGTTTGATTCGGCTCAGCTCATTAAACTCAAACGAACCTAAACTCTCTCATTGATTGTATAGAATTTGGGAGAAAAATAAGTATTGAATTATATATACAATCTTCAAAATTTTTATATTTACAAATAAACCTCTATTGAATTATTAATTAAATTTAAGTATAGGTTCGCGAACCTAACCGAGCCGAATACTGTTAGGCTCAGGTTCGACTCATTTACGGAACGAGCCTAGAATTGAGGTTCAGGTTCAGTTCGTTTAGCAGACGAATCGAACTCGAACAAGCTCTTATCGAACCGAGCCTTGAACAGTTCGCGAATGATTCAGTTCATTTACAACCCTAATCAAGAACCAATCACAATTAGCCCCTCGTTACTCCAGTTGGTTTGTGAATTTGCTCTTCGGTTGGTTTTATCGTTTGATTTTTTGGATCAGACCGAAAAATAATTTCTTTTTTTTTAACCAGGTATTTGTGCCAGTTTATGACCACCTCAATTAATCCCGGAGACCATAAATATATCGTCTACTAGCGGGGCTCACTTATACCCTGAAGCATATGCTTCGTATAGGCTAGCCCTAAATGAGTTCATAGCACCTAAAAGGTTTCGAACATAAGGCTAGCCCTAAATGAGTTAATAATACCGAAAATGTTTTGAACATGAGACCAGAAGGAGAGAACAAACCTCTAAATTTCAGATCTTGACCTCTCTGCCAACCGTTCTGAATCCTTTAATCCCGATGTAAATTATATGTATTTGATTGGACCGGGAAGAGAATCAATCAAGGCGCACGTAACACCACTTGGTTTTTAGGCCCCATTTGATAACAGTGATAGATGAATGAGATTCGTAAGAAGATGGGATTATGATTGAGACTGATAATGAGAAGGAATTGATAATGATTATGTTTGTTTGGGATAGGATTAGACGATGGAATTATTAATATTATACTCCCTCCGTCCCAAATTGATTGTCCGATCTGCAAAACAGAGTGTTAAAAATAATACAATTTTTGCAAGAAAAAATCAAAAGTTTTTCAACAACTTACTAGATATCAATGAGTATTTTTAATTTGTGAAAAAAGTTTGAATTTTTTCTTTAAAAAATTGCATTATTTTTAACACTCCGTTTTGCGGACCGGACAATCAATTTGGGACAGAGGGAGTATTTGTTTGAGATGAAATTAGATGATAGGATTTGATTGATAAAATAAATTGGTAATAAGAAGGGATTGGTAATGAGAATGGATTGAAATTGGACTATGAATACCAAGTCTCAAGGGGTATTGCTAATACCCCCTATGAGCCGGCTTGTTCATCCCATGGGACTACCAATCCGGACTAATTTTGAAAACCAAATAAAGTATTATTAATACCTTCACTTTAGCAATCCAATCCTAACCTCCAAGATGTTTTTCAAACGGGACCTTAAGGAATTAACACCACTTAGAGCATCTTCACTCCTTTCTCAAATTCAAATTTGAGTAAAAATCATTTAAAACACCACTTCACTCCTTACTCAACAGGACTTTAAGGAATTAACACCACTTAGAGCATCTTCACTCCTTACTCAAATTCAAATTTGAGTAAAAATCATTTTAAACACCACTTCACTCCTTACTCAAACTCATACTTTACTCAAATTTATTTTCAAATTTGGTTTGAACCAAATCGTTACTCAAATTTTTGAAGGTTATTTTCTTCTCCTCAAATTTACAACTATGCCATTAATGAAACTTTTACTTAAATTTATTCCTAAATTTGCATTTACCCCATTGGATTGATTTATACTAAATCAAATTTTTATCCAAATTTTAACACAATTTTTAGATAAAAAATTGAGTAAGGAATGAAGATGCTCTTAGAAAGTGTAGGCAAATTTACGTGCACATTGTTTAGTCTTTTTAGGGAACCAATCACGCTTTCGTCGATTGGCAGAGTTTCGGTGCACGATGGCTAAAGCTGCGCCAGCTCTTCCTTTAGCTGTTCAGCTGATGAATCAAGACTGTACCCTAACTTTCAGGGTGTGACGCAAAACAAAAGAGACCTTGATAATTTTTTTTTAACTGAGGAACAATCCTGCAGTCGAGCCACTATTAGATCTGACTGCGCAATTCAAACCTCTGGAGAGACTAACACAACAACCTACCGCTATGACCCCCCAGTTAAATCATGATTTGTCTCCAGGGGAAATCAAACCCTGCTATGTTGTAAACGCAGGTTCGTTCTTATCATGTTGACAACCCATGGGTACGATTAAAGGTGAGAAAAAAAAAAAAGTAACGGACCCCACATGATTGATTGCATCTAGAAAATTTAGAACTTGAGCTTAAGATGGAGCAAGCTCTTATATCTACGGCCTATATACGATCTTAATTTGATTTTACGATTGAAATTGTTGAATTTGTATGTTTTGATATGGGATTTATTCATAAAGAAATTGAGTTGTATAGCTGAATCTATTTTATCGTTTTATATCTATCTTAAGAGTAATTGATAAATTATTCATCTTGATGGGAAAAAACTAAGGAAATAATTATGACTAAAAGTTAAAAAAAAAAAAAAAAGAATACTGAAGATGAAAATATATTGATACAGACAATTTCACTGTCTTGTTGTTCGTCTTTTTAATTTGGATAATATTTTATTTCTTTTTATAATTCCTATTGTTGAAACAGTAAAAAATATTTGACAAAAAGTTGGAAAAAAATTGCTAAACACAAAAAAGTTCAATTGTCTATAATAATAATTAATTAGACCAAGGTTTTTTTAATGAAAGTTTGAAACAAAATAATCAAGATAAAAAAAAAAAATCAAGGCTTCTGATGAGCGATGACACTTTTACCAAAGTTGGATATATTTAACCTAAACAAACTTGATGGCTGAAATGAATGTGCATTAGCCCCATCTACTGGGTAAGGCGGGCACAAGTAGGACATGTGTGGCACGTTTAGAGGTCGACATAGCACAACATAATAGGACTTGTTTGAGTAGCAAGTTCCACTTTGAATGTAGGATTGATGAAAAACTTGGCAATGATATAATTAATTGGAGAGAAAATGATTATTAAAATGATAATAACAAAAATTAATTGAAGTTACAGTAATACAGAAAATATTATTTCTTTTATGTAGATGATTGTGATAAAAATTTGGGGGGAAAGGTTGTTCAAAATATTCATACAATGAAAATCACAAGAAAACATTCCTATGTGTCTAAATTAATCTTACCTTCTTTTTTTTTAAAAAAAAAAAAAACTGAGAAATGATGAGTTGGAAAAGATTCAACTTTCAAATTATACTTAACAACTTTTACAGGATTTTTTTTTGCAAGACAAAAATCATGAGTTTTTTTACATTTATAAGTAGCAAAGATTTTGTGGCACTTTCTACCTACTCTTTGGCTAGATCAACATTATGATTTTTCCCCATCTTTTCATCTTTTTTTAACATTGCCATACCAATCAAATGGCTTATGGACCCAAAACAACGAAACACAAAATATGGGAAAGAAAGGATGAAAAGCAAGCTCTAAAAGCCCCAAAATTACCCCCATCTAGAAAAAGTCACAAATTAGGTAAGGGGAAAACAAAATTAGTATTTGTACTCTAATTTTTTTTTTTTTATAATTTTTAGATCTAAGTTTTATCTTCTTAGGCTTAAATTTAAAGATTGCCCAATTCCCAAAACTAATTTCACGAAAAAGCAAAGAAAATAATTTTCATGCCCTCATTTTTACCAATTTCCCCTCTTTCGTTTGTCTTTATTCACGTGAGATTATCAAGTGTCTTTCATACGAGAAATCTTGGGTGCAAATAGGGTACGACTGACGAGGAATTCTTCGCGCACATTTGAGTCATCTAAAAATGCAACCGACGATCAAGATTGAAACTCATTTTTCCTTTCTTTTTTTTTTTTTTTAAACATCCCATTCGAGTACTTTCAATCCAGACCATGGGTTGCATTTTGGTGCAAAAGGGTACGTACCCAACTTGCAACCAAGAATTCCAAGTCAATAATGACAAGAAAATGTGCGCATGCCAACTCGAACACAAGTGGAGTGAAGTGCACTTAGTATTTCCTTTATACTCTCATGCACATAAGCAGAGTTCAATTCCCGTTAGCATCCATCCCCAAGTCCCCTAGGATAGAGTAAATTAGATTTAAGGAATGACAAAAAAAAAAACAACTCGAGCTAAAAGATCATGATCTCAAATTCCTCCACCTGCGTATATGTGTTATTTCCCTTGGATTTATTGGGATTACTTCTCCCCTTAATTAGATTATTAGTTGAATTGAGTTTATAGTATTTATGATTTTTTTTTTCCAGTTTGACATAATTCTAATACGTGTATTCTCCTACCACTAGTAATCAAGGAAAAAATTGAGTGCACGAGGATAAAATGGGAGCGCTAAAATCATTTATCAAAAAATCAAAGGGCCTAAATTGCAATATAGTACTCTGAACTACACGTGTCAGCTCGATAGGTGGAAAATCCACGGAGAGTCTGTCATCCCTTGTGTGAAACTCCACGTTCCCCTTTTCCAACCTAAAACCGCCGCGAATCGGACCGCCGGTCGGAGAGCACGGCCGCGCATCGGATCGCCATTAGAGAGCACCGCCGCGAATCGGACCGCAGTTGGAGAGCTCCTGCCCATTTCGACTCGTTCAACAACCGTAAGATCGCTCGAACCCTCACCCTTTCCACTGTCTTTCGAAGCTGAATTCCTCAATTTCGGTTTAATTCAGTTTCGTTTGGTTAAAAACCTTTGTTCTAGGTTTCCCCCAGTACTTTACAGACATTAATTTGTTTGCATAGAGTAGTATTATTGTGTAAGTTTACAGAATGGCGTTTGCAGATGACTGAGTTTGACGTGTTTATACTTGGTGGGAAAACCCGGGTCAAACCGGAACAGTACCGAGATACCAATGTTCTAAAATCACTAGGCGCTAGTCAAAGCCAAGCGAAAAAGTGCCGCCTATTGCCTAGGCGCCAGCTAGTCGGCTGCATAACGCCGAGGCGGGAACTAAGCGCCGACTTGTCAGCTGCCTAATCTAGGCGTTGGACCACCGTCAAGCGCCTAGGCGGCCAACTTTTAGAACATTGCGAGATACACCCCGGTACCAAAAAAATGGTATGCTTGCCGGTACGGAAATGACAACTTTGATTTTCAGAGTGTTGAATTCCTTGCATTTTATTGTGTTAGTTCGCAGGAAAGTTGTGAGACCGGCATTTTAACTTTTCCACTAATTTCGGAAGAATATTGTGTTTACACTAGTTTCTACAGAGTTAAACTAGTATTACTTATTTACTTTTCAACTTTCTCTTAAATTTTTTTGTATCAAAAGAGCGATGAAAGAAAATATTTTCATTCTCCTTCAATTCTATCCACTATAGTTTTCTCCTGGGTGATTTTCGTGCACTAATTTCTTGACCAATGAGCTGACGGTATTGTTTGGTTACTGGGAAAATGAAAGCAGCGGAAAGAGATGGAATTTGTGGTGTTTATTGGAGAAAAGTCTACTAAATTATGAAGACATTGATTACTTGAGTGGAAAGTTTTGATTTATAGAGTTTTTTGCTTACACTCGAACGCATACTAGATTTGTGGAACTGAAACTCCTACGACCCAATACTCGATGATTGAAAACACTCACTGACTGAAAATTGGAGAAAGGTAAGTGTGCAGTTACAGATAACTCAAAAATTGCCAGCTCAATGGGTTGTGGGTACCCGGTTAGGTACTTAGGTCTACTTGTTTGACAAGACGAGTAGTGAAGGAATAAATAATCTCATTGGCTGTATTATCTCATCGGGTTAGTAAAACCACACCTCATATGGAATATGTATCCACACTTTGGGGCATTAAATGCATTATATAACGACAGATGTTTAACCAGGTCCAATAAATTTTAATCTGAACACCGGATTTGTGGTCATCTTGGATATTAGTCCGATCCACTACTAACATCCGGTCAAACAAACAGGCCCTCAATGAGTTGGAAATGGATAGAGAGGTAATCAAATGAGATACAGATGTTAGCTAAGTAAAATGCATGGCTATGCAGCCAAATGTCTCCGGAAGGTATGTCTACATGTGTTGAAACCAAATACAATGAATTACATATGTATACGAAAGAAATATGGGTTGTTAATTTGACCATTTCTTCCTTTTGTTTGAGAAAGGGTTAGCTCAGGTTGGTAGTTGTTTTGCTTTGACTTTATATTTGATCTTATGACTACATATTTCGCATTTAAGATAGCTATCAGCAAATAATTGTTCCAACTTCCTCTGAGAATAGCCATAGTAGCACATAAAAAAGATGAAACAGAAATTTCGGTATTTTATTGAGACTACTCTCACCATATTTGGACCTTAGGCAGCTCAAATACCATCTGTGATTTGATTATGCAGGGGAATATCTTTTCTACTTTCCTGGATGCTGACAAACATCTTTGGTGCACTGGAAGTCTGATATACGGAAGGATGGGAAAAGCTGGAGGAGAGGAATATCAGACTAACTGAGGTAAGCAAGCTGCATTTGTTTCTATAGTTTTCCTTTCCCCTGATAAATCCTTTAAGAAATCGATCCATGATCAAATCACCCGACCGTGTGGACTAACAGAATTCCCAGCAGCATTTACTTTATACATCGTTTTGTGCTACTGTCTTAACATTGTCAAAGAATTCTTCCTAGCGATTGCATGAAGGAATATTTAAGGGTCATTCTGATACTAATACATATGCATTGGAATAGAGTGAAACAGAAAGTTATTGCCTATCTTGTGGGTAGAATCCTAATTGTTACTCTGTATTATTTGTTTTCTTTAGTACGAAATTGTAATTAGTCCACTTCTATATAGGTTTGGTAAAGGTTCTATGTGAAATAAATCCATGTCTGTTCTAATGGAAAATAATGTGCTATGCTGGACCTTGCAAGTTGCAAGCAATGTTTTAGAAGCTGGACCGGACTGGACGGTTGAACCGGTTAGACCGTCAACCGGGACATGCACTGGCTCAAACAATCCATAAAACCATTAATTTTTAAAAACCGGCTTCCTTATCAAAAACCAGTTAATTTAGCGGTTAAACCAGTAACCCATGTGAACCAGTCATGGGCCACTTTAACCAAAAGACGAAAAATTTGAACTAATGAAGATGGTAAAATCAGAAACAGCCCTTACAACTGCCTCTTTGATTCTCAAAGCTGGCATTACAACCAACCAACTACCTGCCCATTGCATTACTAGCCTTGATATCGTTTTATAAGTGGAAGAGTTCTTCCAAGAATTGTGTCCTGATGTGGGATTGAACATAAACTGCACACTTCATCTCAAGAACCCAATTTCTTCTCTCTCTCTTCTGATAGTAAGACATACATGGATATTCCAATCTTATTTTACACTTGTTTTTTATATTGTTATTATTAGTTAGTTTTATATTTCTAATATACTTTTGACATCACGGTTTGCTTCCGGTTGACCGCGGTGGAACTGGTAACCCGTCGACCCGGCCCCTTTTCCAGTTCACTCACCGGTCCGGTTTTCAAAACATTGGTTGCAAGAAATATTACTTTCTACACAATGTAATAAATTATGCATGATGAGTTGAAATCGTGGCATGTTTCTCTCTTCCTATACGTCTTCAAGTTCTTGAGCTCTTGGGTCCTTTCGTGTAGTGTGGTTTTGTACCTTAGTTATATGAAAGCAATGCTTGAAATTAATTGGCTACTGAGTTGATGGTTTGGAGGATACACATGAAAGTTTTTGTCTTTATGATGTTTGGTATTGGCCATAACAGCATACCTAATTTGTCCCTTGATGCTTGCCAATGAAGTGCCAAACCTGGGAATTTGACCATATCTTAACGCGATGTAAGAATGATCTTTCTTTTACTGATAGAGCTAACAAGCCCTGAAGTTTGTTCTAGTACTGTGCTGTACGACTGCCCAAGGATTGCTGCCTGATTTCTTTCACTGCAATTAGGAGTTTAGGCATTTAGTGAAATCATGGCAGTGGGTTCAGTGTTGATTAGGGAGGTTGTACTCATCCAGCCATCTCATATAAGCGCAAACAGTTCTATGGATTGCAAATAGTTATCAATTTACTGGTTCAAATTCTCATCTTTTCTTTTGTTGATAACCCACGAGCCCTTTACCATGCAGGTTGGGCCACCTTAGGTCCTGTGGTTCAACAACCAAACCAGGGGTACTGAGGGCCCAACTGGATAAAGAGTGGCGGTCCTGGCTTTTGGCAATAGTTGAACTTGAGACCCATATGGTATCATCCCATGGGCTAAGAAGCACGGATACTGAAGCACGGATACTGAGATGGTTTGTAGACACCTAGACAAATATGGACATGAGACATGAAATTTCTCAAAAAATCATGATACAGACATAGGTGGCAACACGGCCAGTAAAAATGTTTGTTGTTTATCTTTATTTTAACTTGATGGATGTTGTATCCGCAGACAACCAAAATTAATTAAATAAAAACTAAAACTAACCCTATATAACTGAGAGAGAGAGAGAGAGAGAGAGAGAGAGAGAGAGAGAGAGAGAGAGAGAGTATACATGCCGCAGATGATCAAGGTTGACTGCCTATCATTGTCAAGTATTATCGTTTGAACCTGTCAAAATAAATTGCAACAGGATCCGGGCCTTGTCTCTAATACTTCCTAAATGTGGCCTAGCTTGTCCTAGACGTGTTTTTCTTAAAATATGAATTGAGTACATGAACATGGCACATAGTGTGTCCCATACGTTTTTGGGAGTGTCACGGCATGTTGGAGATGGATATGGCGACCAGGTGGGCGTGCAGGTGCTTCATAGCCAAAAGATCTTGCCATCTAACCAAAACCTGGTGGGTTGGAACAAATGTTTATGTGAAGTCTCCGAACTTGCTATGCTTCTCAACTTTTGTACGGTAGCGGGTTCAACTGCTCTTCTTCAATGCTGATCGTTGCTTAACGATGATTTGGTTACATGTGGAGGTTTCTTAGGAAAAGAGACTTATATTTGTTTGTTCTTCCCAATCTGTTGGCCTTGTATGGCTCAGGAGCAATTCTCTTGTGGTTTGTCTAAATAAAATCATGAATGGTGCCATCAGAGTATATACATAAATGATGGTTTACATGGCAACTCCTTACTGGTTAGATTTAGTAGATTATTCTACGTTATTTTGTTGTGTGCAGTTGACATTGTTGACCCCGCCAAAGTCGGGGAGTTTAACCATGTATTCATAAGTTAGTTTCTTCCCACTAGATATGAGTATAGTTGAATGCACTTGATGAAAATAAAGCTCTAAAGATCAGAAGTGGTAAGTCTTAAATTATTAACATTGACAAGGAACATAATGGCAGAATACGATTTGGACGATTTGTAAAACTCTATGGACTTTGCTCGTGAGCCTGGAGAGAAGTATGTGTCATTTTGTTGAGTTCTCTGTATGCGTGTTGTCAATACGCCCAAGCAAGAACATGCGTTTCTCTTTTTTCTTTCACCACAACTTTAGTGTTATTTCTGACGTCCTTTCTAAAAATAAAGAACTCGTGGGAACTCATAAGTTGAGTAGTCTACAATAATATTACTTTCACATTTTGATATCCATTATAATTTATGAGGTTTCCATCTGTTTCAGATGGAGGCAGTTTGTCTCAACAGTGAGCCGGTGTTTGACGGAGGCGATGAATGTGAGGATGAAGGAGACTGCTCCATCATGGACCAGGACGATGAACAAAAGGAACGACCACCACCTACCGTAGGTTTGGAGTTTGAATCTTTTGATGAAGCTTACGATTTTTACAATGTATATGCCAAGGAACAAGGTTTTGGCATCAGAGTAAGCAATTCATGGTTCAGATCAAATCGAAAAGAAAGGTATAGGGCAAAACTTAGTTGCAGTAGTGCAGGTTTCAAGAAAAAGAGTGAAGCCAATAACCCTAGACCGGAAACAAGGACCGGCTGTCCAGCAATGATTGTCATTAAGCTTGTTGATTCCAAAAGGTGGAGAATTGTTGAAGTTGAGATTCAGCACAATCACCCTGTGAGCCCAGATGTTAAACGGTTTTACAAGTCTCACAAAAAGATGATCCTTGCAGCCAAAAAGGCGCAACAGTTGGAGCCCGTTATGGAAGTTCATACAATAAAGTTGTACCGAACTGCAGCTGTGGATGTTTTAGATAATGGGTACTCCGACGTTGACGAAAGAGAAGCTAGAAGGAATCATGTTAACTCTAAGCATTTGGAACTTAAAGAAGGGGATGCACATGCAGTCTATAATTACTTCTGTCGCATGAAGTTAACAAATCCAAACTTCTTTTATCTAATGGATCTTGACGATGAAGGGCGATTGAGGAATGTGTTTTGGGCAGATGCAAGATCTAGGGCTGCTTATAGCTACTTTTACGACACTATCAGAATTGACACAACGTGTTTGGCAAGTAAATTCGAAATCCCTCTTATCTCCTTTGTGGGAGTAAATCACCATGGGCAATCCATATTGTTGGGATGTGGCTTCCTTGGGCATGATTCAGTGGAGTACTTCATTTGGGTTTTTAGGGCATTGCTTAGCTGTATGTTAGGACGAACTCCACAGGTTATCATAACTGATCAGTCCAAAGCCTTGCAAACTGCTGTATCACTGGTTTTTCCAGAAGCTTGCCATTGTTATTGTTTATGGCACATTATGCAACGGGTTCCAGAGAAGTTGGGAGGACTTAATGGATTTGAAGCGATCAAAACACAGTTACATAAAGCAGTTTATGACTCCTTGAAGATATCAGAGTTTGAAACATTTTGGGGTGATATGATTGGGAGGCATGGGCTTGGCGATAATAAATGGCTTCAAGCACTTTATGAAGATCGACAAAAATGGGTCCCGGTTTACTTAAAAGACATTCCTCTTGCAGGAATGATACCCATCGAGGAAAACAAGGGCTTGACTGCATTTTTCGATGGGTATGTCCATAAACACACGTCGTTTAAAGAATTTGTGGATAAATATGATTTAGTTCTCCAAAGAAAATACCTCAAAGAAGCCACAGGGGATTTGGAATCGAGAAACTCAAATTTTGAATTGAATTCAAGATGCAAGTTTGAGCTTCAGCTTTCCCAGGTGTATACTAAAGAAATTTTCAAGAAGTTTCTATCTGAAGTGGAGGGGATGTACTCCTGCTTCAACACAAGGCAGGTGAATGTCAATGGGCCAATCATAACATATGTTGTCAAAGAACGAGTTGAAGTTGAGGGGAGAGACAGGGAGGTGAGGAATTACGAAGTTTTATATGAGACAACTCAAGTGGACATCCGTTGTATCTGTAGTCTGTTCAACTTTAAGGGTTATCTATGCAGACACGCGTTGAATGTCCTCACCTATAATGGCGTGGAAGAAATTCCTTCACGGTACATTCTACCGCGATGGTGTAAGGATTTTAAGCGGAGATATCCTCTTGATTATGACACCGTTGATGATATTGATGCGAATGATCCAGTGCAGTGGTATAATCATTTGTTTAGACGTGTTATTCAAGTTGTGGAACAAGGGGCACAATCTCAGCAACATTATAAGGCTGCTTTGCAAGGGTTAGAGGAGTTGTTGCACAAGTTTAGTATTGTAGAGGACAGCTTATTTTGATGGTTACATTATATATCGCTCTCTCGCATGTATAAGTGGTGGAAAATGGTAAACATGTGCCTGATCCCTTCAGATTTGTTGTGCTAGCTGCGGAACATGGAAAGGTAAGACCTACTCTGTATTCTCTCACAACACTTTGATCCAAATGAAAATTGTCCAACCTAGATTGTCAAATACTCCTATTTTTGGGCAAAAGGGAAATGTGTTTTGTTTGTTGTAAACTTGTGATTGTCTTCTGCTGATTGCTTCAAACCTGTTTTTGAGTCGATTATTGATTGCCACGTTTCTAGAGTTTGAAAAAAAAAAAAAAAAAACCGCCTTAAAAAAAAAAGGGGAGTTAGCTGGGTTTTTCTTGGAAGTTTTTCCTGGAAGCACCTGTAGGTCCTTGTACAACGCCATAATAAGTGTTTTGATCGTGTCGTGTTTTCAGCAAGAAAAAAAATCTGGGTTAAGAAAACATATGCTTGTGAAGTGGTAATGTTCATTGCCATGTATGCCTTTTCTTTTGTTTGTTTTTGTACGATTTCTTTCGGGTAGGTGGATATGTTTCATTGCGCACTTCTTCACCTAAGATTTCCTACTTTCTCCATATGCAATGCTAGAGCATCTTGGTTTAAGATGATCCAACAAAAGTGCTAGGCCATCTCGGTTCAACCGAACTGATCCAACAGCGCACCTCCTAGCAGAAATTGGTCCAAATAGAGTAGCCAAATGCTATTCAAATCTCATGCCATGTAAATAAGAGAAGTAATCCTGCTGGTTACCAGGTTTCAGAAGACAGCCTTCTGTCAACCAAATAACATGGGTTAATTACACTACCTTTATAGGCCAACTATTGGTGAATCTGGGAGCTCTGAGTAATTACTCCACAGCTTGGGCTTCGAGTTCTCAACAACTAGCCGTTTGGCTTATTTTTTTGTCATTATTCAAATTTTTTTCGCATTTGTTAATTTTTTTGGGGGATTATTGTTTCTCATGATAAGAGGAATCTAAAAAGTAAAAAATTAGGATCGAAATCCTTTTTTTTTTTTTGAATAAAGACGAAAAAATTGGCTTATTGGCTTATTTTTGTCTTTATTCAAAAAATTTATGTTTTGACCGTAATTTTTTACTTTTTAGATTCCTTTCTTCATAACGAAGCAATAATCCTCAAAAAATTGACGAAAAACTAACAAATGTGAAAAAAATTTGAATAAAAACAAAAAAATAAGCTACTTGGCTTATTTAGCTAAAAGGCCTAACTTGAGAGAAACACGGGTCGCTTGGTAAAGGTTTGTGGAAGATTTTTTTGAGAATAAGTGGAGAGAGATAGATAGAGAAAAGAGAATAGTTAAATTAAAGAGAAAACTTATTTGAAATCTTGTTGAGAGAGAGAAATTTTGGAAACTTCTAGTGAACAAAACCTCTCCAATAATGTAGCTAGAACCGCACGCCCAAGCCCGTTGAAGACTTCGAACAAAAAGAATATTTTCGAACCCTCATATATAGGAGGAAAACACTTCAACTATATTTCAAAATATTTCTTCTCTCACCAGCAAGGATACAAAAATGACTCAAAAACACTTGTACTAGGCAATGGACGGCTCAAATTTTACCTCGGCTAGACGGCTGACATCTATTCGGCCGAGAAAAAGTTTGAATCGTCTATTGCTGAGTATAGACAGCCCGGATGGACCAACACCCATATTATCCTCTAAAGGACAGTCAGGGTCCCCCATTTCCAAAACCATGAGTGTGAATACACTAAATAAAACTAGTATTAAGTAGCACAACTTTCAACACTCCCCCTTTGTGCTAACACGATAAACCAAGTAAATACCCGGCTTATCCACATTCCAAAACCTGGGATACAAATTGACTCCTCCGACAATCCATCCATATTTGGACTAACAAACAACTCTGATTTAGCTAAATTCACTTTCTGCCCCGCCACAGCACAATACTCCTCAGCAAGCCATTTTAGACGCCAAAACATGCGAAGGTTCAAAATTCATGAAAATAAAACTATCATCTGCAAAGGAAAGATGTGACACTCTTGGGTTTCGGGGGCTCACACACCTGATGGCTATTATTAAGAAATTTAAGTGAAGACTTGCCATCGATGAAATTCACTGAACATCATCAATTTATAAAGTAAAAGTACTTTCTAGCTATAGCTTCACAAAAGAAGAACACATGTGATAACCAAGGCATGCAATGCAATATTATTCACCTCAGTTATGACTTTGATCATGTTTTCCAACATATATGAAAATTATATATAGAAAAGTATTTCTGTTTATTGTTTTTAAATTATAAAATTTATATAGGACACTATTCTACTACTTAGCCTAGGGCATCCAAATACCTTGGGCTGACCTGTTGGACCCAAGCTCACTTCCAAGGACGACAAGAACACCCAAAACTCACTATTTTGGATCTATGGAGTTGACAAAATTCTAATCTTACCATTAAAGAATCAATCAATGATCTTAATGGCTTCCACGCACACGCAGACTCCATATACGCAGACTCCATATCCACATGCAATACCCAACAACTCCAACGACGATTACCTAAGGCCTTAATCCGTTAAATCTCTTTGACTGTGTTCGCTTAAGGTCTCTAGAACCAACCCCTCCCTCTGCCCACTGTCCCCAAATCGGTTTTTTCTCCAATTATTACCCTCATTTTTCTATTTTTTCCCACTTATTATCTCAAAAACCTTCTTCATAAATGAAAAACCCAAACCAAACAGGGTCATTATGATCAAGCATGAAACCTAACTAACGCATTTAAACATGCAAGCTAGCTCCAAAGAAAAGTTATCGAGGGCTATATATAAGGTCTCTTTGCCCCAGTCTAGCAACAAAGTAACGGGTTCAAAAGTAAAGAGAGTACGGCTTACCAAATCAGAACTTGGGATTGAAATTTAGCAGGAATATCTACCCAAATCATCATCTTAATTCTTCTTCAAATCTCAAGAACAAATCTCTCCTTTTTCTTGGGGGTAAAACTCTCAAGTAAACCCCAACAACTCAACAACAACTTAAACTAGTTTATGCAAAAGTCAAATAATCGATCCCACAATACAAATTTGCAATTTAAACCAATTGCATGGAGTATCTCTTTCTTTTTACAACATCACTTGAGCAATTAATTAATTAAACTCGTCAAAAAAATAAGAGGCTGCATGAGGTGTTACAATCTCATCAAGATGGCCGGACTTAGCTTTCTTGGTGTTGAAGTTAATCACTTTGTTAGAGAAAAGTGTAACGAATGGGATAAGTAAGACATGCTAATTAATTATGTGCTCTACCTAGCTAGTCTTCATGGATTTTGTAGCGGGCCGAGCTCAACTATGACTCAACCAGGGGCCACCTCTGCTCTACTGTCACCACCAGCTGCCGCGTGTGGCAACACACCCACTCCATCGGGGCTCGGCCTCGGCTGAAGCACGCCGAACGTCGGTTCCCCCTTTACTTAACGACCGGCGATGGGAAGGATTGTGTCATGCTCGGCCACCATGTGGGGCGGCCCCGTAGACGACGTTTGCCTAGCCTGGGTCCCCTTCGGGCTCGGCTATCCTTCAAGCTCGGCCACCGTGGAGGAGTAGCTCCTCCCGATATCCGCCAAGCCCAATCCCTTTCGGGCTCGGCCTATCCTCAGGCTCGGCTCACTCCACTGTTTGCTGGGCCCGGCCGCCTACATTACCACACGCCCGCCCACGTGCGGAGACGGTTACGGCAAAGGATAAACATGAGCGCACATGGGGCATGCCAGCTCACGCCAAAACGGTTACCAGATCTATCCGGTGACGTCACGATGACGCTGCCTAGCCCGTGCAAGGCATGTGCCTGTGCTTGGAGAGCAAGTCAAGGAGGCTCTATAAATACCAAAGGATAGCGCCTCTGGAAGGTACGCCCTAATACACGCGAATACCCACTCAAAACCCTAGTCTCTTTGCCCTCTCTCTGCACATACTCATCCTCTCGCCGGAGGGCCTTGCCGGGCAACCCCCGGCCAGGTCTTAGTCGTGCGTTCATTGTGCAGGCGAAGCGGCGAAGGCTAGGCAATCGCTGAACAAACGGAGGAAGGAACCAGGTCGAGGATCACGGGCCACACAATTGGTGAACCTGACGTGAATCCTCTCAGCTTCTGATCCAAACGGCCCAAACCCTACTCCAAACTACCTTCCTCATCCACCCACGGCCAAAAACTCAACCACAATGGGCGGAGATCCACCGGACGTTAACGTTTCGGGGACCAAAGACGCCAGCGGAAACACAATCCTCCCACCGTTCCCCGAGAGACACATGTCCATCTCCGTCCCACCAAGTTCTAGCCTATCCCCGGTGACGGACGACATAACGGCGGCTTATATCCACTTACTGCAGCGTCGAGACGACGAAAGGGACAACGAACTTGCTGCGCTAAGAGCGGAGGTGGCCCAGATGAAGCAACACTTACAAAATCCAACACCCACCGCCTCTGCATCTACTAGAGGAAGGAGGCGGAGACGAAGAGGATCTCCCCTTCCACCTCCTCCGCCTCCACCCCCTCCACCACAACACGAACAACCCAACGAAGCGGGCCATCGCATCTCCGTCAAAGACCGCCTCGGTCTCCCACCAGAGACAGGCGACGCCAGGGAAATTATCCTTTACAAACGCCCTACGGTATCTGGGACACAGCGCTCAAGGTCCCACCGTGAGCGGACCCACGCAAGGGACACCGAATCTTTCACGAGCACGTACTCGACTGGCCGCGGGGAGTTCTCTCACACAACGGCATCGCGCCGCAGCCGGGACTCCGTCGAGACCAGGCGCCACGTCTCTGAACGACTCGGGGAGATCCCACCTGAAAACTTGGATGACGACAACTGTGCTCGGCCACATGGGAAAGGTGTACGAACCGAAAGAATGGCAAATAGGAACGCAACTTGTGGCGAAAGAGAGAAGTCCGTGGATCACCCTCACAGAGCAACAACCGACTTACGGGACAAGCTCCGTCGCCGAGTACACGAGAAAACTTCGGAAAGAGAAAAAGACTCAAAGAGGACGCGGACAGACGAGCTCGGCAAACCGCCGCGTCCAGGATTTGAGCGGCAGTTGAAAGACCTTGGTGTCTCACTCTTCACTTCTCATATCGTCAACACCATCGCCGAACCCAACTTTCACCTACCAAAATTCACGAAGTTCGATCCAAGCACCTGTGAAGCTTACACTCACCTGATCCACTTTCGCCAAACAATCGAACTCTGCACCACCAAGGATGAGATCAAGTGCAAAGCGTTCCCGTCCAGCCTCGGTTCCCTTGGACTCCAGTGGTTCAACAAATTGCCCGCTGGATCCATACGGAACCTGGCCGACCTTGAACGCGCATTCAACACTCGCTTCATTACCAGTAACAGGACAGCCAAGGAGCCTGAATCTTTGTCTCAGATGAGGAAGCTACCAAACGAAACACTCCGGCAGTACGCCGAGCGTTACTGGCAACTTTTCAACGAGATCCGCCTGGAATCAAGGATGGAAGATGAACGAGTATAGGAGGAAGTTCTGGCGATGGAGGTTTAAAGAGAGAGAGAGCGTGGTGATTTCTCTCTCCTCCAGTCCACATATTTATAGGCGTGGGTTAGGGTTTCGAGTTTCCCGCCCATCATTTCATCGCCGAACCAGAGGCCAGTGAATGCTCGACACGTGGCCCTGACAGATTTGACTTTGCTGAGCAGCCCGCGAGCCAACTGTCCCCCTGTCAACCGTACACAACCACAGAGAGACACTTGGCACGACCCTGTTGGTCCTCATCTTCAGCGGTTGATGGAGGGGAGATGAGCTTCGGCTAAGTTTTGTTCACCAGCGACGGTTCATGTTCGACCATCATTATGTGGAAGGATTCATGTGAGCACCAGAGAAGCATGTTCGACGTTTAGTATGCTCGGCCAAAGTTTTACATCAATCCCAACCACGCACTTGGCGACGGCTGAGATTGAGGGGCTATTGTAGCGGGCCGAGCTCAACTATGACTCAACCAGGGGCCACCTCTGCTCTACTGTCACCACCAGCTGCCGCGTGTGGCAACACACCCACTCCACCGGGGCTCGGCCTCGGCTGAAGCACGCCGAACGTTGGTTCCCCCTTTACTTAACGACCGGCGATGGGAAGGATTGTGTCATGCTCGGCCACCATGTGGGGCGGCCCCGTAGACGACGTTTGCCTAGCCTGGGTCCCCTTCCGGCTCGGCTATCCTTCAAGCTCGGCCACCGTGGAGGAGTAGCTCCTCCTGATATCCGCCAAGCCCAATCCCCTTCGGGCTCGGCCTATCCTCAGGCTCGGCTCACTCCACTGTTTGCTGGGCCCGGCCGCCTACATAACCACACGCCCGCCCACGTGTGGAGACGGTTACGGCAAAGGATAAACATGAGCGCACATGGGGCATGCCAGCTCACGCCAAAACGGTTACCAGATCTATCCGGTGACGTCACGATGACGCTGCCTAGCCCGTGCAAGGCATGTGCCTGTGCTTGGAGAGCAAGTCAAGGAGGCTCTATAAATACCAAAGGATAGCGCCTCTGGAAGGTACGCCCTAATACACGCGAATACCCACTCAAAATCCTAGTCTCTTTGCCCTCTCTCTGCACATACTCATCCTCTCGCCGGAGGGCCTTGCCGGGCAACCCCCGGCCAGGTCTTAGTCGTGCGTTCATTGTGCAGGCGAAGCGGAGAAGGCTAGGCAATCGCTGAACAAACGGAGGAAGGAACCAGGTCGAGGATCACGGGCCACACAGATTTGTTGGATCAATGTTTCCTCATAACTTTCAAACAAAGTTGAGGTAATGACCTAATACTAAAATATATGGCGCCACGGGTATAGCTGGATAGGACTGTAACAAAAGTTTTATACTGTACTTCAGAACAACGCATCCCATGTCATAATTACACATTCAACTAAGGAAACAGCTACATCAAAGTGTAAATATAAATTTAAGATACTACAACGCTAGCTTCTTTCTCCAGAATTTTCTAAACATTAAGGTCGGATAACATTCTATTCGTAGGTCATGAATGTCGCAGCAACGAAAGCTTGACATTCTGATCAGCGAAAACCAATGATTCGACTCTTGCACGTACCAGTACCAAGGACAGCTCTATTTACACTGTGTGAACATAACTAGGAAGGATTAAATCCTCACTGTTTGCCTTGTTTTCTCGTTTCATGAAAAAAAACAATTGTATTTTTGTGCTGTTTTGTACTATGAAATTAGCCAAACGACATCATTTAGCATCCCATGCTTTCTCTCCCATTTCATGCTATGATATGATACTTAGGGCATGACACATATACCCATGTGGTTCATTTAACTGGGAAGATGTTTTTGCATTCCAGTGCCGAGGTTGCAATATGGCGCTACTTGCATCTGTACTCCAGTGCCGAGGTTTAACTGGAGACATGCCTAGCCTTTGGAAGAATTTGCATGGACAGGCCGATCGAGTCGTTGCCCATAGACCAAGGTCTTACACTCTCATCTGCATAGATTTACCTTCCTCAGGGTTGAAGTTAATCACATTGTTAAAGAAAACTGTAACAAATTTGACCCAAATTTAGGTAAAAATTTGGGTCAAGGTTGGAGATTCTCTTAACACCTAGGTTAAGAGAAATAGGGTTCAAAGAATGTACGTATTTAAGCAATGAATAGGTGGAAGAACTTGAGACTATAAGTGTTAGAGCTTGTCCCTTATTGATTAATTATGAACTCCAAGACTAGTAAATGAGTCTGGGCGACCTCTACACTCTTTGTCAATCGGTTTTGAGTTGAACAATTTGACATAGTATCAGAGCTAGGCTTTTCAGAGGCTTTTGGACAAAACTCTTTTGATTGGTTGCCCCATTGTTTGTGCCTTAAGTGCACCTTGCTTCGTTGTTCGTTGAGATTCCTATGTTATGGATTATTTGTTTATCTCTCTACGTGCGGATCCGGGTTCGCACGTGCGGGGGAGTGTTAGAATTTGTCCCTCAGCTCGTTGGTTAATTATGACCTCCAAAACTAGTATATGAGCCTGAGCGGCCAGTCCACTCATTACCATTTGGTTTTGAATTGAATGCTTTAAAAATAAGAAGCTCTGATGTCCTTTGTTAGATTCCAGAAAATGTTTCTTTTCGATTGGCTAGGTGCACATGACTTGGAACGATCAAGACTATAAGCTAGACGTTGTAAAGGCAGAACTTTGAGAATTAGGCAACAGTATTTCCAACTCACGAATAAGGTAAATGTGTACTGATCATGCACTTATCATCGACAGACGACAAACATGAATTTCGACATTACTATTATTTTTGACATGTTGTACGGAGGGGAACATTTCCAATCATTAAAGTAATGGCTCCCATTCCCATATGCTAATGTGGCAAATTGCAAACGAGCCGAGTTTGCAATGTTCAAATTGAACTAAGCTCGAGACGCATCTATGAGAGTCATTAAACATCTCTTTAGCACAATGCGATGTACAAGGGTAGGGTGGCTTCCCCTCATCCAAAACAAAACTTCACTTAGCATTCATATTTTTTTTTGAAGAGAAACTTATTCACAAAGGAGCCGTGAATAAGTTCTTCACGGCTCCGCACAATCTCGCCCATCCATTCGCACAATCAATGGTTGAAATTGCTTTCAATTTTGACCGGTAACAACTACTAATTTTTACCAGCCAAAATTAGTTTTCAATCCAGACCGTCCAAATACACTTTGGACGCGCACGATTGGACCTCTGTTTAGTTTACAGAAAGCTCCGTAAAGAAGTTATTTTGTTTTTTGAAACATTTGCAACCAAAAGCAAAAATGTCACAACGATAACAATTGCAGGTTTGATGGAGCATGAATTTCACATATTGAAAAATCCAGTACACAGGCAGCGGAACTTCAGAGCAGCTGTAAATCTTGTTATACTAGACTTTGAAAACTCTATACATTGGCATGAATTTCCAACGGTGGCAGCTCCGGAAATTTTTACTAGGGTGTTCGACAACTACCTTATCTCTTCAAACTCTATTAACCCGCCATATATACGCTAATTCGCATTAAATAGTGCAAACTACACCATCAAAAAAATACAGAAATACATAAGATGTACAATTATTCTTGGCGAATTTTCATATTTTGAGCCAAGCAAGATTAAATCGACGCATAAGCACATTAATATTCTCTTGTAGGGAATTGTGGCAAATAGGTTTGAAATGGATCTTTTTGGACATAAGCTCTTATTTTTGAAGATATAGGGTTAATTGTCGTACACGGAAAAGCCAGAGAACGATATCGATATTCGATATCAATATCAAAAAAGATTATTCCATCAACTTGAATGCGAGACCTTTCAGACACTAAAGACCCTTTAAAACAACCACTTGGCCATACTCTTCTCACTTTTTTTCGCCACTGATGAGAGTCAAAAATGCAGTTGAGATTCAACTTTTCATTTCCCTTCACAACCCACGCACCCAAACAGAGCCTTAGTAATTAAATTTGCCATTTTCCGAACAGCTCAACTACACTCCGCCATACATCTCATATCACATTCTTTTCTCTAATCATGTTTTGTTAAATTCTTCATGGAGCATCGGAGTGTCTGAAAGATTCAAGTGTTAACAGGAAAAGTTACAAAACGAAAAAAGAATAGGAACAAGAACGCCGGGAAAACGGAATCAGAAATCGGTGACTTATGAGATCAACTATGAAGAGAGACACCAGGAATTCTTGGCCTTAGCACCACTTTTCTACACAGAATTCAGCCTAAGCACCTGCAGACCTGAAACCATGAAAAATAAACCCGGAACGATTACTATACGATTGAATTAAAGAGCTATTTTGACTATGAAAGGTAGATTCCAAATATTTCCGTATGGATGCATAGATTCCAAAGACTAACGGATTTCAAATCGCTGTTTGTAATACACATTTATTGGATTCGGAGATTTGAAATATAGTGAAATTATTAAAATTCCTAAAACATTGTGTTCGATCGAATTCAAATATTGTAGAACAAACCCAAATATCATCAGCCCTAATAAGATGGAATTCGCTATGTAAAATTGTTCAAATGATCATACACACCAGCCGAATAATTCAAGTTATGTTCTTATTCCACTTCCAATTCTGATATATCAGGAACATATGTAACATATTGACAACACCTGCATGTAGTAATGTTTTCGCTAAATCGGTAACTCTTGGAAGGGTAAGAATTAAGCATGAACAACTAGGTCCCAATATAGCCAAAACAAACTACATTTTAACTATTGTGCGGTCCAACTCATTTCCTCCTAAATGCTTGAATTGATAGATAGGAGGGGCAAACTTATCAATTACATAATCAACTAAAACTTTTACAGGCATGGCCAAGTCAGAAGGACGAAGGAATGCGATATTGTGCGACAACTGGATTTAGTAGACTTCGTGAAAGAATTAAATTCGCGAGGAACTTGAGTAATTGAGTCCCTCTCATGGAGAAGTGAGAAACAATATCCCCTACTTCTATTTGAGATTTTTAAGATACGGGGGTCCAAGATTTATCCTCTGGAGAATGTGAAAAAATTCTTCGACAAAACACTGAACTCTATGGGCATATGTAGTGACAACTTCTAAAATTGCAATGGTATTGTTCCTTAACAACAATCTTCTAATTCCCGTGGTATTGTACCTTAACAACAAACTTCGAGAACAATGGTATTGTACCTTAACA
>BPLS01000167.1:174554-203034 GCA_019656275.1 Rhododendron kiyosumense
ACAATCTTCTAATTCCCGTGGCTCCACAAGAATATAAAGCGGCTTTCCATTTAGTCTGTTTTGTCCCTGAAAGAGGTCAAATGGCAGGATGTAAGTCATAGATGGGGAACTTAGGGTACAAAATCGAGATGACTGTGATCAAATGAACAAAAATGAACAGAGGAACAAAATCCACATATTCTCCGATAGATAGGAAATACTATGCTCTTAAGAGCGATATCAACTCACTAAGACTGTAGATGAGAGATGTAATAACATGAAGGCTGCAGGAGGTTATGACTTATGAGATCGAAAAGCAATGAGAAACGTTACCTTGACCTCTGGCAACCCAATTACGCATCCACATTCGACCACCTTAGCATCCATACGTTCTGTAAAATGATTACACAGCTTGTTTTGAGCTAAATGCTGATGAATACAGAACAAATAAAAAAGAAAGTTAATTAACTATACTGTTTTGAGCTTAGAACACCAGGCCGGCCTTTGAAATAGCATATTATCCCATCGCTCTGTTGCTGGGTAAATAGGGTACTAGGGATAGACTCGAGACCCGAGGCATGCTACGCAATCAGGAAGAAGAAACTCATGAGCATCCGTTCTTTGACTATGTGTAGTGTGCATTCATCTGGGAAAATTTTCTTCATAAATGCCAGATTAAGAGGAGAGCTATGAAGTAGTCGGAGGATTTGACATAGGCTGTCCAATATGCCCCAAAGAAGTCATTTTTGTGTGCAAGCTGCTGTGATGTATCATTTGTGGGTTGAAAGAAATGCTAGGATTTTCACTAACACGGCAAAAGAACATGTCATTGCTCTTGGGCTCTTGGTGGAGTGTGGAGGAACGCCCATTCCGATTAGTCCCTTGTCAATCTTGGAACGTTCCTAATAATCATCCTAATAAAAGAGAGTAGGTTTTAAGTTTCTCGAGCTTTGGGTGTCAAGTTGTGGTTTGATTTGTTTTGGTTTTTGCAGTTAAGGTTCTAGATGAATGGTGAATCATTCTTTTACCCATCCTTGAGATTATTTTCTTCACTAAAATAGTACTAGCATTTTTAATATATCCGGGTGTCCAAGCCAACTTATGCGCACCCCGACTAATCCTTAAGGGGACCAATCCTACCATCCAAAAGTAGGGGGCCCATAAGGCCTAAGCAAAGTACATATCGGGAGAAAAAATACATGAGAAAGATGAAGGTATGTGAAAGGACCTCAACTTACCTAAAAGTCTTATTGCTGCAGAGAGAGTCCCTCCCGTAGCTACTAAATCATCGATCACCACTGCCCTTTCCCCAGGCTGAACAGCACCCACATGCATCTCTAGACAGTCAGTACCATACTCAAGCACATACGATTCTGAAATTCTTTCACCTGCAGATTCATCATACTTAATGTTCAAGGTAAAATATGCGAAATTCCCACAAAACTAGAGATGGAAAAACCTTCCACTTTCCCGATGAGACATTTTAATTATCAGTAACCAAAGATTTGATAGACTCCAGGACCACAGGCCGTCAAGCACTAGGTTTGGACCTATATTACATGTACACTTCTAAGATGAATGATGTACCCTGACGGACTCTTGCCACATGGACAAGGGTAGGCCGGTAGGGTAACCTTGTCCTAAATGTTTAGCTGTACACTAGACTAGCATATGCATCTTTTAAAATTTATCATTAACTATGCTAAGAAGTCCTATATTATGCTCGAAATGCCATAAAGCACCTTGTAAATACAACTTACCCCGAGAACTAAATAAAACATGATACAAAATATGGATATTTTTGTCATGTCTTTGTGTCCTTGGGGTCGAAATTTGTTGAATTCAACACTTGTACACATACTCTCACCAGCCAGCCACAAAAGAGTCCACTGAACGCATTGGGATGAGGAATATCTTTCTAACTCACAAGGGAAACTGGGAAAGGTCACTTGCTACAAGATATTGGCACAAAAGCTGATCAACATGAACAAAGAGAAAAGAGAAAAAAAAGAAATTACCCAAAAAAAAAAACATGAACAAAGAGAATGATCTGCTATTTCTTGAATCCTTAAAACCAATTCTATAATTTCTCTCTCCACTCAAATCCATGCTATTTTTCCACAATATTAAGATTTCCTTCAACCATTTTCCAAAATCAACCTAAGCGGGATGAGAGGATCAAAAGAAAAAACCTAAGCAGGATGAACCTTTGTTTTGAAAAATGACAAAAAGATGAACTTCAATGCACCGCACTTCAGATTTCAACAAGAAATCAACATACCTGGCAATTTTCCAGGTTTACGTAATGGAACAAACTTTGCACCGATTGCTAAGGCGATAGATGGACCGAACATGAATCCTCTAGCTTCAATTCCTACAGTTGAGCAGGTAATGTGAGAAAGCACTGAAACAAGCCAAAGAAAATAGAAAAAGGAAAGAAGCAATTTACTTGTTTAACCAAAAGATCACTAATTCAGAAATACAAAGTTTAGTTCAACAAGCTATATATATCAGTCGAAACTTCCAGTCTTAAAACATTATCAACAAAGAAAGAAGCCATTTAAACATAAAAATGAAGGCACGCGAAGGAAATGAAGTAAGACAACAAATGGTACAGGGAACACACGTAGATCTAAAACTATCCTTCTAAGCTGAAAGTAGAAATTAATGGATGTAGCAAGTCTTTTAAATAGCAGTACAAGATACATATTGGTATCAGTTCTATGGCCACCATGTGTTGGGTAAGATAACTGTCAGCCGATAATTGGAAAATACATGTATCAAAATTCCACTACCTTCCATGTCGGCCTGTAAATTGTAGTCCTATGTTGACCAATAATGCATGGGAAGTCCTATTTGAGAGAGAGGAAAAGAGGAGGTACCATCACTCGAAGTTCGAGCACCCCGAGGGTGCCACCACAACGAAATTCAAAGCTGTGGTACGGTTAGTCCTCTTTGAACTTTTCTATACTTTCGGAACACATCTACATTGAGAAAAAAGGTACAGGTCGAATGCTACAAATACTTTTTTCAAAGATAAACGTGTTTTTGAATATATCAGCTGATTTCCAATTAATGTAATTTTAGGCATAGTTAATGTCATCGACAAGTTTCAAAAAATGAACAAGGATACTATTCGCACATTCAAACCTCGTAGACCAAACAAACTTCTGTTACCTATAACAGCTATAAGTCAACATCAATTTTTTACAAGTATCAGCTATAAGTCAACATCCTCTTATCAAAACTAGTGGGAAATATGGGCTATATTTTATGACTAAGTCGATTGACAACGGAAGCACTAGAGATTGACAGATTCACCAAAGAGCTGTTGGTGTACTAGCCTTAGTGCTTAACCTCTCAATCACCAGAAAGGAAAAAAGCATTAGTCAGGAGGATTTATTTGAAGACAGTTAATGCATGTAAAAAGAACCTCCTAACATCAACAATCTATGCTCTGAGGCCCTAAGGCCTAAACTGTTTAGGGCCTCACACGTAGATTGTTAATATTAGCCTAACGTGTTTCGGTTAAAAGAACGATGACTGATTTTGCTGCTGCTCTTAGTTCGACAATTAAAAATCAGATCTTTTTGAAAATGTCTAGGGTGAGTGACTGATTTTGCTGCAGCTCTAAGTTCAATGATTAAAAATCAGATCTCTTTGAAAATGTCTAGGGTGAGTCTTAGTCCGGTATTTTTTCACTTTTCATAATTTTTCGTTTAGCTTTTCATCGTAATTTTTGAGATTAACCATTTGTCTCAGTGAGAACAATCAAGTGTGAAAATGTGGAACAAAGTTGGAAAAAGAACATATAAGAAGACACTATGGAGTACAAAAAATACTACTTGTTTGGTATTTTTTCATCTTCAATGAATTTTTTTTGCTCTTGGTTATAATTTTTACTTTTTTAGACAACTCTCGTTGAGATCAATGATCAATCAAAAAAATGTGAATCTAAAAAACATTCAGAGAAGACAAAAAAAAATACCAAAACAAAAAATACCTTCCAGTCAAAATAATTGGAATAAAAAAGGTCAAATTGTTCCAATGCCCATACAAAAAAGGGGAATCAGGGAACTCATAGACCAAATCTCCAAAAGCACAGCAATAAAAAATTGCAATTATCTTTTAAAGGTGAAGTTGTCTATTACTAATAGACTAAGCCCCACATTTACATAATAAGGGAGAACGGTTTTTGAATCTTATCTCTCTATAAATTATAACTATTGATTTGCTCCATAAATTCTACGGCTCTTCCTCTCTCTCTCAAACAATATTACTTACACAATTGTCACTAATTAGATCTCACATTGCACCGTGCCTGAAGGGATGGGCAAACCCTAGTTGCTCGTTGATATTCTTCTGTGTTTGGTTAAAAGAAGAGAGCATAAGAATGTTGAAGGGTACTTACCAAATTACCCTTCAACGTATAAACACTATGGATATTCTTCAATGTGTTTGGTTAAAAGAAGAGAGCATAAGAATGTTAAAGGGTACTTACCAAATTACCCTTCAACGTATAAACACCACAGATATACTGGGAGTCTCATAAGATTTGGCAACATTCGTAAGAAATTTTTTGTGGGGTTTTTTAACAAGAAAATGAACGTTAATGTAATCATGCTTCAATGAGTTGTATAGAAATATTCATTTTCTTGCACTTTCTAGTAATTTCATACTACTGAAACGCTAGAAAAGTATCAGCTTTTTTCTCTTTCTTGCATTTTCTATTACTTTCACTCTATCAGAAAAAGATGCATGAAAATCAACAAATAGGATGCATGAAAATCAGCAAATATATATAGGAGTAGTCACACATAAAAAAAATTACAATTAGGTAACTAATGGGTAAGCCAAAAACAGCACACACACACACGACACGAAATAATTATGAATGCCATGATGAAACAGAAAGTCTACGCCCACGTCTCAACATTCACCGCTCCCCACCGCTCTCAATCTCACCGTCCAAAAGTGCGGTCTGGATTTTTAAAAAAAAACTCTTCCGCAAAAGAGCGACGGTGGAATGTTGAGCTGTAAATGTTGAGAGCAGTGAATGTTGAGTGGTGGGTTTAGTTTTGCTTCAGATGAAAGAATGAAAATTATGAAGTAGTAAATGACAACAACAAAAAAGGGAGAAAGAGGAAATTAAATCACCAGCAACAACAGAGATGTCCATGTCCCTGTACCTATCGACAAAAATGTCGACAGTGTCCTTGAATGCCTTGTGGTTCAGCAACAGAGTCGTTATGTCTTGAAACATTATTCCTGGAAAATACAGAAATTAATATTTTTAATTTTCGCAAGGGCAATTAATTTTGCCACTCTATTTCCTAAACTATACACTCCAAAAATTATTATCTAGTACTACCCAAAGTTACATGCAACAAAATTTTTCAAAACAACAAATTAATTTCGGAATGGGTATTGATTTTTGCACTCCATTTTTTTTTTTAATAAACGCACCCTTATTTTTTCTCAAATGCACACCAAAAATTTGTCATAACGCAAAACTTTGAATCCTACAAAAGCCAAACATTGCAAGGGCCACTGAGGTTTGACTGGTAGTGCCCCAGGACCAGCCGACAAGCTAGACCGAACACCCGATTTTCAAAAATCTTGTTATAACAAAAGCACTAAAAGAGAAATTTTGAAGTCCGTTTACAAAATAGTGGATTGAAAACATATTTTTCCCTTTGGAAATACATGCACAAAAACGTGGAGGGCAAAAAACGAAAAATCATTTCCTGTCCCCAATAATGTGTGTGTATGTGAGCATCATGAAACAAAAAAAAGGGAAATAACAAAAAAGAAAAAGAAACCTTTTTTGGGGAAGTGAGGGACGACTCTAATGGCTTCAGAGATGCCTCGAAGCCTTGGGTCTCCCCTGAGTCCATTCTCTGCTGCAAACATCCTTTCTCTCTCTCTAGAACTGGTTTGGAAGTGTTGGGTCTTGCTTGGTTTGAGTTGATACACTCTCTCTCTCTCTCTCTCTCTAGAAGGAGACTGGATTAGAAGTGTTGGGTCTTTGCTTGGTTTGAGTTAACTGACAACTGTAATACTCTCTCTCTCTCTCTCTTAAATTTCTCTCTCCGAAATTCAAGTGGGTTTGGGTTTCGAAGTGGAAACAGGGTATGGTAATATGGTATGGTGTGATGGTATTTGTATTTTTCCCTCCACAAGTCAGGCAAGGTAAGTAGTAGTAGGAGGAGCAATAAAGGTGAGGAAGATCTGTTCTGTGATTTTCTAGGTGGGATCGAGATAGACATTAATTAAACAATTTTCCTGTTGGCCAGACCAAAGCAGTGGTGAGAAGAGAGAGAGAGAGAGAGAGAGAGAGAGAGAGACAGGTTCAGGTCAGGGATAGAGTCAAGATTCTCGAAGAGTGGATGCATGAACAGATCATCCCTAGGGCGCGTGGACGACACTTTTGCTCTTTATAGCTGTCAATTTATATATAGGTGTGTTTTTTTAGAGTTCATTTTTTTGGAGCTTCAAGATTATAAAATAGTGTTGGGATAATCTCGTACTGGATTTGGATTTTGGGAGTTGGTAAAGTTAGGCCCCGTTGGACACTTGGACTGCCGGTTCCAGAATACCTTCTTAAAAAATAATTATTTATTTCAAATTTTTAAATCAAAAAATAATGTAAATAAAAAATAAATTTTTATTTTTTTGCACCATATTAAAGATTTCAATGAGATCTTTCAAACAATATCCATATTACATATTTTTAAATTTCAATAAGCACATCATTTTTTAGCTTGAAATTGCCTTCTTAAAAAATAAGTATTTATTTCACGTTCCGGAACGGGGCCTAAATAAGCCAACTGACATATTTTTTTGTTTTTATTCAAAAAAATTCGTACTTGTTTGTTTTTGGTCAATTATTTTGGGGATTATTGCATCGTTATGATAAGAGAAATCTAAAAAGTAAAAAATTACTATCGAAACCTAATTTTTTTAATAAAGACAAAAATAAGCCAATTTTTTCTTCTTTATTAAAAAAATGGATTTCAATCAAAAAATTTTATTTTTTAGATTTCTCTCGTCACGACGATGAAATAATCCCCAAAAAATTGATAAAAAACTAACAAATAAGAATTTTTTTTGAATAAAGGTAACAAAATAAGCCAATTGACTTATTTAGCCGAATAAGACCTTAATTACTGGTTTAGTCCACATCTATGCATGCAGGAGTACGGGCGTAAAAACATTGTTCCATTCTTGTAATTTTATTTTTATTTTTCGTTTTGTGCGTTTTGTTCATTTTTTCCGAAGTTTTGTTAAATTTGCGTCATATTTTTTGGATTAATCATCCGTCTCAACAAGTGGAATCTAAAAACTACAAAATTATGACAGAAAATTAAAAGTTCACTAAAGACGAAAAAAAGTACTCCCTCCGTCCCAAATTGATTGTCCGGTCCGCAAAACGGAGTGTTAAAAATAATACAATTTTTGCAAGAAAAAATCAAAAGTTTTTCAACAACTTACTAGATATTAATGAGTATTTTTAATTTGTGAAAAAAGTTTGAATTTTTTCTTGAAAAAATTGCATTATTTTTAATACTCCGTTTTGCGGACGGGACAATCAATTTGGGACGGAGGGAGTATTAAATAGTTGTCTTATTTGTTTAAAACGCCGTCTTATTTTAATTTTTATATTATCGGCCCATATTTTTATACTTTTCTTATTCGTTTTGTCGAGAAGAACGATTAATCCTAAAAACTACAACGAAAATCTAAACAAAGGGTCATGAAAGGTAAAAAAAAATATCAAAATTAGGAGCGGCATTAGAGGATCCCCTCCTGTTATCGGGCTGCACATGACAGTTGTCTAGAAGTTTAGCTTGCATATTAGTTCGGCTAAATAAGCCAAGTGGTTTATTCTTAAAAAATGATATTAGCACTCTAAAAATTGATGCAGGCACTCCAAATAACAAAGAAAAATGACTTTGGAATTACACTGATTTTGGAGTGCCTGCATCAATTTTTGGAGTGTCAATATCATTTTCCTTATTTTTTTGTTCTTATTGAATTTTTTTTGTATTTATTAGTTTGTTGTTAATTTTTGGGGGATTATTGCATCGGCATAATGAGAGGAATCGAAAAAGTAAAAATTATGATCGAAATCAATTTTTTTAATAAAGACGAAAAAATTGGCTTATTGGCTTATTTTCGTCTTTATTCAAAAAAAATTTGATTTTGATTATAATTTTTTACTTTTTAGATTCCTCTCGTCATGCCGATGCAATAATCTCCCAAAAATTAACGATAAACTAACAAATATGAAAAAAAATTAAAAATGACAAAAAAATGATTTATTTAGCCGAACGGGGAAGGTAGTGTTTCACTTTCTAAAAAAAAAGAAAGAAAAGAGTGGCATTAGAGAACTGGGGGACTCTGAAGTCCCAAAGGAATGACAGAGTCTACTGCCCATACAAACGGTGTCGTTTCATGGCTTGGCGGCCGGGGGTCTGTCCTTGTGCTTGCTAAATACCCAGCATAGCGAAAACTTAATACCATGTTAATGATTTTATTTTATTTTTTTGCGTCCATTTTGGATTTTACAAATATGTTTTAAATTGTCCAGATTCTTATTTTTTTAAATACTTATTTTTTCATTTTACGAGATAAAATAACTTTCGGTCCATGGGTTACAGTGATTTGATCCAGTGTTTCGAATCCATTATTTTTTAGATAAAAATGTTCCGATCAGGCACCTAATGATATCCAATTAAGCTAATTTTTTGTATAATTATTCTATTCGACGAGCTCTATAAAATGAACAATTTCGATCATTAGAATGAGACCGGAGTGGGCGCAGAAACGGACACAGCAGCATGCTGCTGTCCCCCAGCCCCCCCGCTTCCCGGATTGCACTGGAGCATTTTCACTATCCAACCTTTGATTTGAACGAGGTAGGGGCCCTTTGGTCTTTCTACAAAAAATTGACGGCTGACTGATAAAACAGAGAATCAAGTGGCAGGACCACTTCTGGAGATTTTCCAGTGTGGTCCCACGGGGGCGCTGTTTTGGCGTTTCTCCGGTTCCACGTGGAACGATTGTACTGGTGATCCAGTCGGCCACGTCGCAAACATGCGCCGTGTCAGAGGCATCTGCGCCATCGGCCCGTACACTCTGCCTACATACAAGATCTATTACCAGTTTTTGGTCTACCCTTTTTGATGGGTGCAGATTCTCTGCGACTCGATATACTGTTGAGATAATTTACTGTACTTGTAAGAGATTATATGGTAGTACTAGTACTGCTACAATAACACTCCAGCAGACCCGAAGATGCTGCCGACTAGCTCTTTGTTGAGAAGGTGCAGAACGGCCAATTCGGGTCGTTCATCTCGGTATGTATGGTTCTGATAGAAACCTGAGCGCAAACAAATTGCATTCAAATTTGAACTATCTATTGCTCGGTTAAGAACAAAGCTGTCGATTATTGAAATAAGCGACCTGTCTCGCTCTACAAGGAGATGCTTCCCACTCCAGCGGCCTCCCACCACAAATTTTCGTGGTGTGCGCGTAATTTGTGAAGTAATAAGTGACGTACTCTTTCCGTCTCAATTTAAGTGTCTACTACGATTCTGCTTGTCATTTTTAATGATTTATATCAACATATTTTATATTTTTAAAATCATTATTTTATAGAAATAATAGAGATCTATAAAAAAAGATTCATATTGCATATTTTTAGCAATGTGCATTGAGAGATATAAACAATTAAAAATGGCACTCATTACCATAGTGGACACTTAAATTGGAACGGAGGGAGTATGTCCCTAATGTAGAGGTCAATTCCCATCCAGTCTCCCTCTAGTTTGGTACTGTTTGGATCGTTTGTGGACCCTTCCATAGCAACGATTGAAATAATTCACGTTTCAGAGCTTGTCGAGAAAATTTACCACATTGAAAATGTTGATCAGATACCGTTTGAGGTGATTTTGAAATGCATTAAGCTTCAAATTATACCCTACAACACAAGATTGCAACCCATTTGACATTGTTATCTGAAGCTTAATGCTTTTTGAAATCATATCAAACAGTATCTAACCAACTTGATTTTTGATGTGATCACTGCTCTAAATAACCTCTAAAAAGTGAATAGTTTCTATTATTATTTCTGGCTCTGAAAAGAGCTCACAAACAACCCATACTAAACGGAAACTGGATGGGAGCCGACTCCCTTGGAGGATTGCTTGAGGAGCAACTACTCCAGCGGTCTCCCTGGGGGTGTGGTTCGCGTAACCTAAGAGCGATTGTCCTTGGAGTATTGCATTTGTTGAATCCACCGTTTTTCTTACTTCTAGATAGACTAGTAGACATTAAAAGCATCATTATCTCGTAAGTGCTAATGTACTAGTTTATTTTTTTAATCATATTTTGTTCTCTTACGAATTAAATTTGAAATTCATATACGCAAAAAAAAGAGAATTAAAAAAGACTAGGTAACAAATTGGACCAAATTTATAGAACGCACCCAAGGTTTAAAAAAAAAAAAAGGGGCTAGAAAATTTGAAAAAGGATGAAAAGGTCAAAAAAAAAAAACTAGAAGAGGTTTAAAACCGAATGGGGATGGTGCTGTGCAATGGTGTGCGTAATACCATGTTGTGCACCTCTGAGCTGTCGGATCGTTCATTTGACGGCTCAGATTTCATCGCGGCAATGAATGACTCTCGATTGTTGGTTGTTAAGATGAGATCCGAGCCGTTAGATGCACGATCCGAAAACTCGGAGGTGCGCAGCATGGTGCTGTACACCTCACTTTATAGCACTAACCCGAAGTCCGTTTAAAACAATCCATCAAAGAGGAAAAGTTTTGCAAGCTTTGATTTTTTTTTTCCATGTATAGAAATATACTAGTTTCTTTAGTTTTCGGTAAACAAAAATTGGTACTTTTGCTTACCTAGCTCGACGGAAGCAACTAAAAAGTGAAAAACACTTGGACGAGTGTTTTAAAACACCGGAAAAAAATGGACAAAAAACTAAGAATTTTAGTCCTCTCGTCGTTAAGATTTTTTTTTAATATTTTGTTACAATCAATTTGTTTTTATAGTTAGTGTCCATAAGAAGCAATCGAAAAAGTAAATCCAATTTGTAAATTTAAACTACAGATGCAAAAGGAAAGCAAAAGCTACAATTTTAGTTACATTTGTCTTTAAGGTACTCTTTTTTATTTTTCTCAAAAAATTCATTGGCTTTTTATCTTTCTAGACGAGGAAAATCGAGAGAGTAAAAATATGTAAACCAAATTTTAATAACACATTACAAATGAAAAAAGCCAAAAAAAATCTGGAAGTCAAGCAAAAACCCCTCAAGCCGTACTTGGATTGGGTCTTAATATTACGGTAGTAATTCTAGGTGTCAAAAATCAAACAAGTTTTTCGTAATACACACAAAAAAAAAAAAATGTTGAAAGAATTTTAAGGGGGTATTTGGGAGCCTCAATTTTTTGGCTTTTTTGCAATTTACTTTTGTCTTATTGGCTGCTTAGGAGGTATGCACAAAATATATTTTGTAGGTCTTTTTGTTAACAGAAATAAGAAAAGTAAAAAAACTCCTCTTCTCCTACTTCTCACTGCTCTTCTCTAAACATCAAAACAGTAAACTCATTGTCCCATAATGAGTTTTGGTGAACAACACCACCCAAACAGTCAGAAGTTGGGAAAAGAGAAAATGAAGAACGCAAAAAAATGAGTTTCCAAACACCCCTTAACAATAGTTGGTTTCGAGTCTTGCTACACACACAGCAATCTGTGCACAGATTTCGTTGTGGGGCCCACCACGGATTCCACACAAATCATCCGAGCCGTTCATTAAATATAAAACATTTTTTCAAGGGTCCCCATAAAAAATAAGCTCAATCCAATACCTATAGGTGCTTCATCCAATCATCTAACTTTTCATTTAGATTTCTGGATAATGAAAAGTTATATGATTGGATCGAGCACCTATATGTATCGGATTGAGATTATTGTTTACGGGAACCCTTGAAAAAATGTTTTACATTTAATTTGTAGTGGTCCCCATAGTAAAATCTATGCACAATCTGTACACAGATTGTATGTATTTGTAGGGCCAGGGTTTCTGGTTTAATGGGGGATTACAGCAACTATTTAACCGACAGGCTGCAAGGGGTGTTATTGTACTCTTTGAAAACCTCAGGGACCATCGGTGTATTTTTACACGTACTTTTATTAACTGGACCCTACGGTAGATACGAATGGCGAAAACGCATTAAAACCCATATGCGTATGGTAAAACCCAAATGCAGCTATCACATTCTCATACTGGAGCGTTACCATCACTCTCCAAATTTCAACCCCCAGAATGGAAGTTCACGTGTGGTGCCCGTCACTTTCCGCTATGAAGTATTGTCTCGTCATATCACATTACTACTTTTGTAAAACTCACCACTCCTATGTTGAGCAAAGCTAAGATCCCATAATGTATGTGTGATATTAGGAATATGTTCAGCTCCAATAAAAAGTTGTGGGGACTCGAACATGCACATTGTCCAACCAATTCCGAGTTTAAATTCGGAATGAAAGATGCTGTCAAGCATGTCCCTGTAGAGCAGTGCAAATGCTCATCTTGGTAATCAACGACTCGAATCTTAACCGAATAATGGACGATTCAGATGTGTATGTGATTTCTTAGCGCTTAGATGGATCCGAGTCATTTGTGACGAGATGAACGGTCAGATTGACAGCTCTGCACCTGCTTAACAGAGAGCTGGTCGATAGCATTTCCGGGTTTGAATTTTTCAGCCCTTAATTAGTCACATTGATTCTTCAAAATAGTTTTTGCTCTCGCTCGCGCTCTCACATTTGCAAATGCCCACGCATTCCGTGACCACTGATCAGGCCCCGTTCCGCAACGGAAAATAAGCTCTTATTTTTTAAGAAAGCAATTTCAAGCTCAAAAATAAGGGGTTAATTGAAATATAAAAATATACACTATAGATCTTGTTTGAAAGAAAGATCTCATTGAGATCTTTTATACGATGAAAAAAAAATTGAAAAATTATTTTTTATTTATCTTATTTTTGAATTTGAAAATATAAAATAAACTGCTTATTTTTTAAGAAGGTTTCTGGAACGGGACCTGAGCAACACTCTCCAATTGGAATGAACCTAAAAAGTGCATCAACGTGCCTGAGAAGCGAGTGGAAGGGTGGAACATCACTATTAAGAGAACTGTTCATGTGCACGCGGGAGTACTATAAAAAGAAAAGACCATCATAACATCTATCATTAAGACATGTGTCGCCTAGATTTTTACGATATCCAACGTTACTGTCTTACAGTATGTTGGAACAGTACGGCGCGATTGGACGGAGGAGATCGATCTCCGTGCTGGAAGGGTAAGATCTCCGCCGTTGAGATTGGTGTTCGGGAAAGATCCTGCTAAGATCTTCACCCTTTTTGCCCCCACACGCAAAAGTCAAAAGGGGAAAAGAGTTTTAATCGCAAGCGCTGTAACCCACCATTGTGTTGGTGGAATATTCTAAACCATATGTTTTTTTTTTTTTATAGCTATTGGTGAATGGGGATGCAGTCAGTACTCCTGCAAAGCGGGTACAGAACAGCAATCGATGACTTCGATTTTTAGCGCTTGTATTAAATTCGAGTTGTTTGTGTCGAAATGAACAGCTGAATCGGCCGCTTGATGCCACTTTGCAGAGATGTTGTTAGTTAGCATTCCCCCTGTCCGGGATATGAATATCTTGGTTGGATATCTAAGGAAATCTTGTTGAAAATGATGTTGATGAATTTAGGGGAGAAAAATTTATGACCTCATGTTGTGAAGACCGAACGTTCAAAAACTTACAACATCCGTCCAAAAAACTGTCTAGTCTGCAATACAAAAGCTTACAAATAGTATACTCCAAATTCAAACTAGTCAAATTGTATTTTTTTCTCGTCCGCAGAACGGATAATTTTTAGGGACAAAGGGAGTATCATTTGTTCAGTAGAAGATATATATCCAGTTATCTACAAATTCTTCTTCTTTTTTTTTTTTTTTGCAAGAAACTCATTGGAAACATGATCAGTTTTGAACTATAAATCTCAACTACTGCAACAATTTCTAATAATCTGAACAATAACCTTAAACTCTCAGAACTACCTCGCACAAGAATGGTACACGTTTTATTACAGTAAAATAGTTTTACGTGAAGTTATAGATGAATGGAGATAATTCGAACCGAGTTTGAACCGTAATTTGTCAATCAAGAAGTTAAGGAAATTTGAAAATTTCCATGGTTGATTAATTAAAAGGCTTGTTTATTAGCCTGAAAATGAGTGCGATGATATCTAATATGAAAGGGTTACAAAATCTCCCCTAAGTATCAAACAAGACCCCTTATGCTTTTCAGCTTTTGTCGTACAAATCATGCAATAATGTATAAGTTTTTTTTTTTTTTAAATATCCTCTCTCACCCCCATATCTTGTTAAAAAGTTGTTCCTTAAATATATATAACATAAATTTATCAAGTTGCATCTAGAAAATAACAAAAAATTTGTACTCATGAGTATTGAATGAGATTGTGAAATTTAGTCCTGGCCCACTTATCTATCGAGCATGATATATATATCATGTGGATAATATTTCTATATCTTTTTATGTGTGTATAAATGCTTAGGACACCAAGGTAGACCCGAGTCCTGTAGCACATGAAACGCATTATTGGATTGTAGTGCACTTCATTTGGACCACTTGAGATTCTATCGTCACACGCGATTTAAATGGTTCGTTTTAAACAAGTTGATGAGGACTTTATTTACTAAGAATGAACATAAGTAAATTGGAGATCAACACTCATATGATTGAGATATATATACATTTGTCTTGTGGTTTATTCTCTACATCAAATTTATCATTCATTTTTTAGAGATGAAGGTTGTTTGATCACATGACTACTGATATGATATCAGATCAATCACTAATGTTTGGCATTCTACGACATCTATAAAATGAACAGTTAAGATGATAAGGCTCCGTTCCGGAAAGCAAAATAAGTACTTATTTTTTAAGAAGGCAATTTCAAGCTCAAAAATCATGTGCTTACGCAAATTATTTTCCTATCAATATGGATCTTGTTTGATAGATGTCATTGAGATCTTTAATACGGAGCAAAAAAATTTGAAAAATTATTTTTCATTTACATTATTTTTGTGTTTGAAAATGTGAAATAAGTACTTATTTTTTAAAAAGGTGTTCTGGAACGAAGCCTAATACACATGCAAAAGAGACCCATCAAACTAGGTGCACAACAGCCTCGTAGTGCATTAATGCACTATGGTGTTATTTCCTGACCTTCCTATACAAATTTGGACATAATTAAAATGTGCTCAGGGTCACATGCACATAACTCATTGTTGGGGGTACTCCTAAGTGCTTCGAACCACTTTAAATACTAAGATATGTCAGAATTATCGTACGAAAATAGATAGAGGTCCTAAGTGCTTCGAACGACTTTAAATACTAATACGTCTGAATTGTCGTACATCTATCTATCTATCTATCTTTTGTATCACTGTTACGTAGGAGTAGTACTATTTAATTTTCCAACATATCATGGACCTCGTACTCCTAAACCATACTAATAATCAAACTTATCCCCTCATCGTCATCAGTTTCAACTCTTAATTATCTACTTATTGTCTACCACTTTTATAGATGGTGATAAACTCCATGCATGTCATGATAGCCACAAAAAGATTCATTAAACTCATCTCTTTTACTAAACTATATTAATTAAATTAATCCCCCTGCTTTATCCTGGGATTATAGTATTTTATTATCAAAACAGTGCTAGTAGATTCGATTTGATTAAGTCACTTGTGACGAGGGTTATTATTCGGCTTGTCGTTCCAAAGATTCGATAAGAGAGAGATTAGGGGAGTTGTTTAGGTTTAGCAGCATGGGATTACTTAGTTAACGGGTGACAGAGACAAGCTAATTTGGAAGCATTTGGGGGACAATGGTTTCTGATTAGGTGATAAGTACAGATAGATTTGGTTAATCATGGCGGCTGCTTGTCTCTTCTCCTCCTCCTTCTCCCTCTCTTTCTTTCTTTCCGTTTTTTTTTACTTTTAGTGTTGGCTTCAACTTTTTTTTTTTGCCCCTTATCAAATACAGTACTCCACGAGTGTGGTGATCATCATAAGCCTAACTTATTTTCTTCCCAAACTGCGATGTGATTGGATAAGGGGATTCTGTAGGGCGGGCCGTAAAGCGGTTGATCCAGTCGTCCATTTCGACAATGGACGACCCGGATCAATAAAAACTTAGATTAAATCCGAGCTGTCGGCGTCAAAATGAACAACCATAATTATTGGCTGCTGCACTACAGGATTTTCAATTCTGTGATTTTGTTAGATTTTCTAGAGGGTTCCAACTTAAAACTAATTGAAAATATGTGGAGTAGCTTCCAGATTTTATTAACTAAGTTTGAGTGGCTAAAATGAGCGATGTGGGATAAAATCTAACACTCTCCCTCACATGCAGTCCGAATGCACGTGGAGGTACAAATTGAGAAGACCAGTAGATTTGACTCGGGTGCCGAAGACTTTTATATATTTTAGCTACCCAAGTTTGGTTAATAAAATCTAAAGGCTACTTCACCTATTGCCAAATCTCTTGGTCTCCTCAATTCGTACTTCCACTTGCATCCGGACTATGAAGTGTTAAACTTTATCACACAACGCTCATCTAAGCTACTTAAGCTTGGTTAATAAAATCTGGAGGCTATTTCACCTATTGCCAATTAATTTTAGATTGAAGTATTCCAAGAAATCTAACAAATAGCATAAGATTGTTGAATTCGTGAAGTTTGATTCAATCAGGTTGCAAGAGCCCAAAGAACGTATGTAGCTGATATCCAGGGCCGGGGTTGCCCTGTAGTTATGGCCCTTTGTCTTCTTCTTCTTCTTCTTTTTTTTTTCCAAAAAATGATGGAATTTTATTAAGGAGGGAGGCAAAGCAATACATCATAAATTGATTTTTACACTGTTTTTTTTTTTTTTGCCATTCGCACTCCTTTCTTTGTTTCTATTCACATAAAATTACCATTTTACCCTTCCAATAGTTCACCTTTTCACACATCAAGAGATAATGTACTAGTAAATTCACATGCATAAAAACAAAAACAAAAAAAGAAGTGCAGAAAATAAAAAGGAGAAGATGAAAATCAATTCTCATTCATGAAGTGTTCAACCATACTCTTTGTGCAAGGAATCAATCTGCAAAACAAAAGAAACTCCTCTAACGAGGCAAATACAGTTGGGTAACTTGTGCTTGGTTTGATTGACTACTTTTGTCTTGATCATAGGACCGGTCGACCAGACCCTTCAAAAATATGTTCTAAAAAGGATTTGATACTTCTTTTTGTATGCTCTAGGCTCTTGCACATATCTCAAACAGGTACTATCTCTCATCTTTTAAATTTTGATTCTCACCCTCCAAATTTGCATTGTAGCCAAAATTGCTTTATTAGGAGATACTTTTCTGTTTTCAATGCTTAATTTTTTTTATCTCTTGGAAGTGGAACCCAAAGTTAAATTCGTGAGATTCTGTTTAAATATTCTAGTCATCACCCTTTCAGAAAGCCCGTGCGAGTTGGTTCGATGATGTTTTACTCGTGAATGACTTAATAATTCAGTGAATAACAATAGGGAAACAAGAAACAAACAAAAGTCACTTGTATTGCCGTGAAAAAAGTGACAAGATACATGAAAAGAAAAGAAAAGGAAATGAACTAGAACTCTCTATATCGAAATTAGGAGTCTTTGAATGAAAAGGAACAAGTAAAGTTATGAAAACTGGGAAGACAAAAATTACGATCGAAACTTAATTTTTTTTTGAATAAAGACAAATTGAATTTCGAGTGTAATTTTTTACTTTTTAGATTCCTTTTGTTATGACGAAGTAATAATCTCTTAAAATTCGACAAAAAACTAACAAATGTAAATTTTTTTTTGAATAAGGACGAAAAAATAAGTCATTTGACTTATTAGGCCAAAATACCCCTAAAACTCTCAAGGGGCTGCTCCTATTACTCAGGGACTTAAATGACTCCGTATCAATGGCCTCAATATTATTCTGCCAAGGAGGACCGGCCCAAAAGATTTAGGCCCAATGAATAAGGGAAAATGATATATTGTTGGGCCCATCCTCTCATGACCCATTAAACAGGGCTCTATGATTTTTGCCAAAAACGGGTGTAAACAAATGCCCCACAACCATTTTTATTTTAAATTCCAGCAACTACTAATATTTTTGTCCCAACAGCTCTATATAAGTCAATTGGGGAGTAATTTTGGCACTCCTAATTTTGGCACTCCACATATAAGTCAATTCCGGTTATCAATTTGGGGAGTGCCAAAATCAATTCCCTTGAGAAAAACAACTCTTTATTGAAATCAACTAATAGTTTTCAACTTGTTTAATAAACGACTAGCTCAGCTTGTTCGACAAAAGTTCGGCTCGTTAAGGGAGGCTATGCTCGATTAAAGAAGCTTGTTTAGTAAATAACTAAACTCGACTCATTAAAACTCGAGCCGAGCTCAAGGTCAAGCTTTTGACTCATTTAGTAAACGAGCCAAGCTCAGCTCAGCTCGTTTACAAGCTTACTCCCAACCTACTATTTAACCTATGAATAGTGGATGCTGAGGCCCCATATTATGACCCCGCTTCGATCCCCAAATGTTTAGTGTTGGCCCCGAGACTAGACAACATCCCTTGCTCAGATCCCCAAAAGTGTTTTTAAAAGACACTTTTACGCTCAAGCTAGATCTCAGAAAAGTTCAGTATATTGACACCAAAACCCAAAAAAAAACCACAATCAGGTTTCATAAATCACTGGTAGTAAAAAAGAGCTTTAGACACAGCAGAAACACATATTTACAAGACCAGAGTCGCTAAATAAGTGTATGGAGCATATATTAGCAGTACTTAAATCAACAGCAAATCCATCTATTTACAGACATTAAGAATATGAGTCCTTACTGAAGCAGAAACAGTTTCATCAAATTCCCTAACCTAAAGGTCAACAAATCTTGATTTTAACACTAGTGACTTTCACTAGAAGTGAGTAGATTTTGGAAAAGTGACCTGGAGTTTGGCAACACTACCGAGAAGTAGTTTCTCGAAACATATTCAGCCAAGCTGCATTCCCACCATTCTGTCCATCCGCATGTTGAACGTCAGATGGTATCATGGCATGATTTTGCTTCTTCACCTTTGACCTACCCATTTTCTTCCCAACGAAAAGACCAACTTTCATGGCAGTAAATAGCCCTAATGCAATAAGAAGTGGCCTTACAGCCCAGTGAAAATCTTCGAGATGTTGGTACTTCTTAATAACACCTGCACATGAATTAAACGAAACTGCTTCCACTTCGGCGGGATCTGCCAGGAAAATGTCATTTTCATTTCCAAATGTCAATATCCCAGGAAATTTGACAACCAGGCACCCGTTTGGCAAAATCTGGTGGATTCTTCCGGTGGCCCATTCACCGCCATGTTTCCGTGGCCACTCGAACCTAGGGCTAAACACATTTGGTTTCAACCTCAAAAATTGGCCAACACAATACGATTCTGCCATTTGAAGCTCCGAAGAATTACCCTTCCAAAGGGTCTCCCCTCCTATAAATCCAACAGCCACATTTCCATCTCGACGGATGGAATGAAGAATACCCACAGCAGAGTGTTTTTTGTCTTCCTCCTTCAAACGTACCCAATCGCCTGGTGCAAGACCAAAGGTGACCCGCTCTAGTGTGGATACGTGGACTCTTATTGGGTCATGGATGCCATGGACCCTCACTAGAACAAACCCAGTTGGATCAGGGTCACAATCCAAACCCACAACAATTCCTTCCGGAATACCCATGTTTTCAAGTTTGCATAAGTTCGGTGGCTTTCTGGACCGTACCGTGTCACCCACTTGGAGATGATCCTTTGAGAGAAACCACTCTGTATATCCACTGCCACTTGATTTGTCTACAAGCGTTCTACTAGTGACACCCGTCCAGACTCCATCACGAAGCACTGCATCTTGTGAGCTGCAAGTTTGCAAGCAATTATAAACGAACGACAAGGATTGAAAATATTATTTGCAGTTTGTCCAATAATTTACGAAGTAAAGTTTGTCTTGGTAGATTTTTTCAGAAGCCTAGTTTCTACAACTAATGCAGCATAAATATAATGGTAGACTCTCAATTCTCATAAGAGCATCCATAATGGCCTACCAAAACCAATAGGTTGCTAAGGTTAGCAATGTTTGTTCAAAAAAGTGCTCACATTGGAACAACCAAACTTAGAACCTAACCAAATTTCGACCCTTGGATAACCGACACTAGCAACATTTGTGAATAACCAAATTTAGTTGACCCACATCTTCTCAATCAAGTACACCCATCATTACACAAAAACCTTCTCTCTCTCTCTCAACAATGTTTTCAAAAACAATCGTAAAAAACTGTTTTTTTCAAAAACACTTTTTTTCTTAAAATTGTATTTACACGAAACTCTTTTAATAACTCTTTTTACACAAAAAAAATTCTTTTTTTCGTTTTAAATAAACGTTTTTTTAACTGGTTTTTTCAAAAAAAAAATTGAAAAATTATATTAATAAATAGTTTCAAAAACTACTTTTTTCCAAAAAAAAAAATTCTGTTTAAAAAATAGTTATTCAGTTATTCTTCAAAATGGAAACTTTTTTTCCCCAAAAAGTGATTTCAAAAATTGTTTAAAATATATTTTATATATAATAAACAGGTTTTATTAGTTTAAAAACTATTTTCTACGTTTAACAATTTTTAATTTTTTGTAGTTTGAAAAGGTGATGTGGCAAGTTTTGGTTATCCAATTTTGATTATGCCATTATGGACCTCCACATTGGTAACCTTAGCAATCCCTTAAATGGATAATCAAAAGGTTATGCGACATTTTTTGGCCATCCAATTTTAGTTAAGGTCATTGTGGATGCTCTAATGGTAGACTCTTAAGCGTCGGCTACTTTAAGTTGCTCCAACATTGTCTCAAAGTATTTGGTAATAATTACGTTGCCTGTTCCTTTATGTTGGTCTTCTTTGAGAATTCTAAATTTTAAGTAGACATACCAAATCTCAAGGTGTCACTTACTCAACTCATTTGGAATATAGTCATACATATTTGCAAGGATAGTTTGGGAAACCTACTATTATGCTTTTGACTTTCTAAGAAAGACTTGACATTTTAAAACATCTCAAAATAGAATAGGGGACCAACAATTAGGGACGGAGGGAGGGCGATGTTACTACTGAAAAGGACGAAATATCCAAAAAACGTCTATAAAAGGAAAAGAGGATAAAGATTGGCAATCCAAGACGAAACAAAAACCAAGGGCAACCAACATCAAAAGACTGCTCTACCACACAAGTACTATTAATTATTAAATAAAGAACTTAAACAAAAAGATCACTTTCCTTAATTCCGGGGAGCTTTACAATGAAATCTATTTGTTTACTTAGGCGACTGATGGTAAAGTGGAGAGAGAAGAAAAAAAGACCTCCATATGACTTTACTGACTGAGGAATAGTGTAAGATGGACTTGTGACAACTGCGGGAACAATATGAGAAAAACATTCGAATTTCCAACTAAAGTAGGTCTCTAACAAAGGATCATCATTAGGTTCTTACCTCTTCGCATTAGTTATGGATGACTCAAAAGGAAACTTAAAAAGAAATCTGCTGACATACGTAATACATTACTTGCAGACGACATGCTTTTAAAAACGAAAAAGATAATGAGTAATGTTGACGCTAAATCAGTTCTCAGGCTCTTTTTCTCTGCGGCTGTGTACCACATTTGGGTGGAAAAAGTAGCAGAACGAGTCAGAACAAAAAACTGGATAGGGGTGAGGTGGTGCTAAAAATTGTGAAGGATGTGAGAGTTAGCTTGTCCTCTTGAAAAGGCTTCCCCCTTCAGCTGAGAATATTCAGTTTTGAGTCTTGGGGCTTGTTTAGGACTACGGCTAATTAAAGAATAGTACTTTTCCCGCTCCATTCGTTTGGGTTCTCTCTCCCTTTCATCTCTGGGTATGTAACCAAGACTGTTGAGCCCTTTTACGGTTCATATTCTAGATTGGCTTCATCCCAGAATTTTTGAGATGTACTATTGCCTTGACGCTTCTGGTTATGTTTTTTTTTTTGGCTCAAATTTTGGTTCTGGTTTGATGACGTAGAGGCTCTTTCATAGCTTTGTGAGTTCGTTCTGTTTTTCCCGGGGTGAGGTTTTAAGCTGTTAGGCTGTACTTGAGGACTTGTGTAATGCCCTTTCCCCTTTTCTGGATTCTCAAGGTTACCGTTTTAATCAGAACTACTTCGGCGTTCGGCAATAAATACCCTTCCGTTTTCTGAAATACAAATGAAATCGTTTATAGGGACTCTTTGCCGTTGGTAATTTCCTTAATTTTTAGTCGTGTGTCAACTAATTTGACATTAAAATGACAACATAATCATACAGTTAAGATTGATCTAAACCATTCTATTATGTATAGTGTATACGATTCATTTGGCTTTTGATTCTTTCTTTTAGATGGGCATTTTTTGGTTCTATAAATGAATTATTTACCAAAAACTTATTGAAGCTAAAATTGTGAACAGGTACTAAAGAATCTAAATGGTTTCATTTTAGGCTGGACAAAGATATAACATCTGGATTACAACCTTAGAAATCTATATTTAAGGATGAATATAAGACTACATCTTGAAGATTTTTAGATACCTAAGAGTGACAATATCGTGAAAATGTAGAGCCAATTTTCCATAAGATGGAGACATTGAGGAGGGCCCAGAGAAGTAGTGCAAGATGGATAAATTAGAGGAGCGTATGGAGCGTTACATGATTAGGGAACATGAAACAATTAGAAAGTTGAAGGAAACATAGTATTGCACTTTTACTGAAACAAGGCATGATGTGTGATACAAAATGTTGGTTGTTACAAAACTGCTTAGAAAATGAGTGTAGTCAATATGAAAGTGTTTCAGGAAAGTGTACAATGAGAAATAAATCCAATAGGTAGAAGTGCCATGGGTTGAAGATAAGATGAGGAAAGCCGTTTGAGATGGCATGTTCATGTGCTTTTTTTTCAATCATGTAGTTCATGTGCCGATTAATGCACCTATAAAGGATGATTAGAACACATAGAGGGTTGTAAAAGGAATAGAGATAGGCCAATGAAAACTTGGGTTGAGGTGATAAGGAAATGACTACCTTCAACTTAACTATGGATCTGATGGGGAATGGAACACAGTTGAGAAAAAAGCTTGTTGAGTTCAGGTAACATGGTACGTGTTCACTTGGAACAATTGACTATATTTCAGTTCGTCAATCCAAAACCATACTAATGAAAGATACTTTCAAATGAGCACTATAACGGATGCATAAAGAACGAAAGAGATACCTTTTGAATGCATGTAGGATGTCTGCCATCACAGGACGACTACGGAAGTCAAACTCAAAACAGCCGAGTATGACATTCTCCACTGCAGGAGGAAGGCCACTGGGTATTTGTGGCTTCTCTTGTTTTTTAACAACTAAGCTATATATCTCATCTACAGACTTCCCACACCAAGGCTGAATTCCAGTGAACATCTCCACAATGCTGCAACCAAACCCCCAAGAATCAGACTCAAAGGATATCGGACCTCTTACTTCTGGTTTCCATTGTTCTGGAGCCATGTAGTTAGGGGTACCAAGTCTTCGAGCCATATCTGAATTTGGCAACGGAATTCCAAGCAACACACAAGGGATCCCAAGATCTCCAAGCACTGCCCCATCATTTTCAGTCAAAAGGAAATTAGAAGGCTTGAGGTTAAGAACTAGGATATCTTTTGAGTGCAGTTCCATAATTCCCTGAGCCAACTCTATACCATACCTGTAAACATCACCATGAAGTGACAATTACATACTCGTTAGTTCACGAAACCATTAAAGCAAAGTTTTCATATCTTCATGAGACAAACATCACCTCAGAATGTTGTGCAATGAAAGCTTGCCCCCTTTAAGGCGACCCATTTTGTCACCAACTGATCCCTCGTAGAATTTCATGACAATGCTTACCTAGAAGGATGTGCATAAATAGATTCAGATAACCAAATAATTAGACACAATTTCCAACGCACCAAAAAAAAAAAGAGAGAAACAAAAAGGGTGGAAGTCACAATTATAAACAAATTCGAATAAAAGACGTACCTTTCCACTAATTATTGAAATACCATGCAGCCAGCAAACACCTTTCAGGCCTTGACATTTAGAAAACAAGTCATTGAACTTATCTAGTACAACCTTAATGTTATCTTCCTTAATAGGAGGCATCATCTTGACAACCACTTCATGATACTCCTCATAATCTTCAGTTGCTTGATGCTGAGTTGCTAACCATACATCACCAAAAGGACCCCTCCCAATTCTGTGACTCAGTTTTATTGTTGCAGGGTCAATCCATGGACTAATCTGGTTAGGTGATGCTACAACCGTCCTTAGTTGATCAGGATCACCCTCAACAAGCTCAAAGTCAAAAGAACCAGTCGATCGATTGGTAACAATTTTTCCAGCCATCCTTGCTCCTACAAAAGTACCACCATCAAACAGCCCGTACCCAGAAAACGTAAATATCAAAGTCAATACCAAAATGTACTATGAATAGGAAAATAATCCTAGACCATTTACTTCAAAACTACAATAATAATGTTTTGCGGACATTGATGGTCTTCCTTCTCCACTTCGGTGAGCACTTGTCAATTTACATGAGATTTATGTAATACTACTTCCCTATATTTTGTTTTGCTTTTCATAGATGTCATTCAATTTGCAATTAATGTTTGAGCACGTGCAAGAGAAGAATACACCAGAAGATCAGAATCCCTGAAGCCATGCCAAAGGTAAACTAGAGCTCACAGCAAAATATTAATTTCTTTTTCCACATATCAAAGGCAATATCAATTTCTAACAACGCATATTACAAAATACTATCAAATAATAGAATCAAATAACTTATCGTCATATTTTCGATCACTGATACATTTACGAAGATATAATTATAGATGCATACAATTTTGTGCATCTATATCCATTTCAAAAGATACAATATTGAATCTAGTGTCAAAATTTCACAGATGCGTACTTTCTTAGGAGGACAATTATCAAATTTTTCCAAAAAACAAAACTAGGATGAGGCCTTGTGTCAAATTGTTTTAGAAGACATTGAGCGGGCAAACCTATATAATTCCGAGGTTTGAACAGAAAAGTACTATTATTACTAATTCTGAAAATAATTTAAAACTTGGGTAGGGTGGTCACCCAGGGTCATCTGCTTCTCGCTCCGTCCTTGTAGACTTCTGGTAAGAATCTCAACAAAAACATTTCCACAAAAGTGAAGTAGAAAAGAGGTTCTAATTGCTGATTTCATGTAGCATACTCCAGAAGGGCCCTTCTTTCTGTTTTATTCCCCTTGCCTCATGTGCTGATGCTATTCATCATATAAGATCACTAGATCAGTAAGGAGTGGAGGTGGGTTTTGGGTGATTTTTACTCAAATTTGAGTTTGAGTTGGTGAAGGAGTGGAGATGCTCTAATTCAAAACGATCATCATAAATTCTAATCTTCTATTACTTTCTTCCACTCAATAAGAAATTAGGCTTTGGTACTCAACACATCGACAAGTAAATCGACATCAAATCATCAATGAAATCTACAGAAAAATCCTAATCACAGATGAAAAGTAAATAAAATTTAAACATCGACCCATGATTTCTTTTTCTACTTTCTTCTACTCCTTCTCAATTTCTCAGCAGCCAGGCATATACAACGAACAGAGAAGAAACGATTAAATACGTAAATGACGAAAATCAACAGACAAAATACTTACCGGTAGAAAGAAGGATAGAGCAAGGTGTGCAGGGAAGGAGCTGAAATATCGACGAATTTTTTCAAAAAGGTGGGCGGATGAATTTCGATCGTGGCGAGTCCAGGTGAACTTTGTGTACAAGAAAGAAAGAAAGAGAGAGAGAGAGAGAGAGAGAGAGAGAGAGAAAATTTGCACTTTTGATTAGACGGAGGAAGAGAGGGGATGAATGATGTCAGATGTAGGGGCCCACCAAATTCCAAAAGTTACACGAACAATCGTAATGAAATTACCACAATTATAGTTTTGATGATAAAAAAATTACCACAATCCAGTTAAATGAAATTTTCGTAATTTAAATTTACGGGCACTTCAACTAATTCTGACAATCTGAAATTAACGATTGGGAATATCAAGTGGCCCTGAAATTTAAAATGTTTGCTTCTGTAAAATTTGAATATGAAACCTCATAGAAGACAAAATATTTATAAACATTTACTTCTTTGTTCATCGTATGAAATACTAATTAGTATATATTTTTTGGGTAATAAATGAGCATGCCCGTTTGACAAGACCAACTAAAAAAATACTTTATTGGAGTATTTAAATTCAGATATTTTTGTCTTGTTTGGTTTGATTTTTGAAAAATTGTAGGGGTAATAAGTGGAGAGAGATAGAGAGAGAAATATTGGAATCTAGGGGGAATTTTTTGAAAAATTCTTTTTGAATTTGAAAGAGAACAAGGCATTTGTCTTTTAAAAAAGAAAACGAGTTAATAAATGTCCTAAATTATGAGAGATAATTTTTGCACTTCTTTTTAATAATATATTCATGTGAATTTATGGCATGATCTATGTTGTAAAATTTTAATGTACTTGCAAGCGCACGAATCGTATGAAATATAGTTATGCAAGTGCGATGACAAAATCACACGGACTTGTTATGTTTTATAAGAAAGCTAAATAAACCTAAATTGCTTGAACCCTAACCTAGTTAACAAGTAGTTGTGAATTGTTTTATGGAAGTAAAATTGAAGCAAATAGTAAAAATAAGTAACCAATAAACTAAACTATCAAAGACGAGGAAATTAAAGTTTCTTTTTAATCAAAGGAAAAATACTAAGGTTTCGGAATCCACATCCATTAGTTGGCTTGTATCATTCTATATATTTATGATCATTGACTTTACCCATAATTTCCTCATGATAATCAGAAAGCTAATTTTGTTACCATGAAAAATATCATCATAAAAGTTTATTTAAAAGTCTACTATATATTCCTCTCCGCTCAGAAATATAAAATCAAATAATTAATTGTATCCCCCTCAACAAATCACAATACGCCTTATCACGAAAGGGGAGTCGGCGTGGCGTAAAGTGAAGATTGGGAGAAGCAAAGTAAAATTCTGCTCTGGGGTATTCCGAAGGTGTAACCTAGGCAACGGAAAAGGGGCCGTCAAGGCTTTCTTCTTCCTCGGTTTGATGTCCAATTTTGAAGTTAACAATGAGAAACCAGCATTCAAAAAACAACTCTAAATCATAAATAAATAAAAAAACCCATGATTGAACTCATATCTAGAACTTATCTGTAACAATTGATTTGGAGTAATAACAATTCAATTATAATTAAACCACATATTTGGGACAAATCATATCTCATGAATATATAAATATAATAGTAGCAATCGTTAACAGGATTTCATCCTTAATCCTAATTTAAAAGCTTAGCCGCTCGCAGAATTAAAACACATATTCATCATATAATAATAAAATTCCATGAAATTAAAGCTTACGAAACGTAGAAATTTCCTAGTTTTTTTTTGTTTTTGTTTCCCCTTCTTCTCTGCCGCTGCTCGTGTAAGCCGAAATACTGCTGGTGCGTGATAGCCTGTAGGCCGAGGAGCCGAGGTGGTGCTGCCGCTGCTGCTCTCCTTAAACAAGGATAGCTCCGCTGCTGGAGATAAGAACTCTTTTGGTAATAAAATTCTCCTTTGGTAATAATTTGCCTTCATTTAGGATTCTACAACCCACGTAGCATACGGATTGAGGGGTCGTTCCGGCAGGGGTCCACATTTTATCTTTATTCAATTTTTTTTTTTTTTTTGCGTTTGTTAGTTTTATGGAAATTTTTATGTGATGTAGGTTCGTCTCGACGGGAGGAATCAAAAAAATAAAAAATTATGACTTTTATACAAGTATTTTGAGAAATATTCAAATAAAAACTCAAAAAGTCAATGTTTTAGAAAAAATAATTTTTTACTTTTTCGGTTCCTCTCGTGGAGAGGAACCCATGATTTCCTTTTTCTATTTTCTTCTTCTCCTCCTTAATTTCTTAGTAGCCAGATATATACATCAAACGGAGAAGAAACGATTAAATACGTAAATGATGTGAAAATCAACGGACAAAAAACTTACCAGTAGAAAGAAGGATCGAGCAAGGTGTGCAGAGAGGGAGCTGAAATATCGACGATTTTTTTCAAGTATGTGGGAGGATGAATTTCAATTGTGCCAAGTCCAGGTGAACCTTGTGTACAAGAAAGAGATCCATGAGAGAGAGAGAGAGAGAGAGAGAGAGAGAGAGAGAGAGAGAGAGCG